>JAVTVY010018087.1:0-70419 GCA_036873755.1 Hanleya hanleyi
GATAGCAAACGGACTAGAATTCCGAGAAAGGTGAATTTCTTTTTGTGTGTCCACCGGTACGTCTATCGATCTTTGTCCACCACCGAGACAGGAATATCGATATGCCGCAATGCCATTGATTTTGCTCGCACAGAGATGGGGTAAGGAGAAAGGGATAACGAGGATCGATGTCAGTTTCACCAAAAAAAGTCAAAAGTTGTCTGTCGGGTGATTTGTAATCACGACCCGTGACTTCTTACGGGAATCATCTGTAAACTCGGATAAACCCAAGGGACGCTTTCAGAATAATGTAATTAAGGAGAAAGTCGTCTGCCTATATGCATCACACAGACAACTGCTCAGCTAGGGGCGATGACGTTCCTTTGGAATTAGTTAGTGTGAAGGAATTTCTTTTACGGCTACTATATTGGTAGCGTATTTCAAATATTATCCGTGTGGACATAGATCTAAAATGGTCACGCCAAATGAAAACAGTATTAAGTTCCGAACTCTTGTTTTTTTCTTCTTTTTCTTTTTTGATTCAGCCAGAATAATTACTGCCATGACGGATGAAGAATGCTATAAGGTTTGTGATTGATGGTGTATAGAATTATCAGTTATCTCATCAGCAATCCCCTCACTTCATATCAGTTTTTGTAATTTGTCAAACAATGAAGTATATCTATCTATGGGTCTTTCCCAAGTTTACTATAATCAACTTTTGAGGAATACAGAATAATACAAACAGATTGTGATTAAAATCGTTTGCCGTACACTATATGATTTTCGTGACAAACAAAACTTTCGGTGAAGCTCACCACCAAGATGTTGCCCAACCCTCCCCTCGACATTGCAGACCGAAAAAGCATTAACAGCTGGCAATTCCTTCCAGTAAAGCTTATGATCATAGGCTAAATTTATTCTGGTTGCAAAAACAAATCATAGGTAAATTCAAAATGGATGCCATGTGGTATTCCCAGAGATTAGTATTTAATTTTTTAGCTTTTCGACCCTTAAAATGAACGAAATTAATTTTTGAATTGATGATTATCATATTTAATAGCTTTCAATAGTAAACCAGAAAAATAAATGTATATTTAGACACAAGCTAGTTTCTTGGCGAGAGAGAAATGGTCACCAGTTCTCGATGATTTCGGTAAGACATTTTGAGCCGCCGTGAAATTCGCATCACTGTCTAGAAATCTTCTATAAAAAAACTCCAAGTCGTTTCCTAACAGTGAGCTACAAGTTGTTCAAGTTTCAGCAACGGAAGTCCATTATAACGGCAAAGCCCTGAACTACCAACCGTGTATGCTTCTGACATCGCTTATACGTTATGACATAAATCTGTTTTATACATTATTTCTATTCTTTATCGATCCATAATGTCAATTATTGTACAACGAGTTGAATTATCCGAACATTAACAGAGTATTTTTTGTTTGCTGAGAGGATTTTCCATCCATTAAAGCACTCGATCATTTGATCAAAATTAATTGATGACTAAATACTTCTTCACTCGTACAGCAACTGTCGTAGTCCTCACGTACCAGATGAATGCATCAAAGTCATCATACGTGTAAAGCGATTTCATATTTACACGTCATACGCCTGGCATGAAGATTGAAAAGTGTACGATGAACGGAAATAATCAGACCCGCCCATCAATTTCCATACGTTGACATAGCAGACCGCATTACACTCGAAATCTCTTCTACACGCAAACCTATACTTTAAATATTTTCCTCGAGGTGAAACAAGATCCAAACAACAGAACTTTTCACTTTCCGAGGCGTAGTATTTCATGTTAAGTGCGATTATGGCAATTTTCCTTTCAAGAGGTGTTCTGCTTAATATTTTTCATTTTTGTCTGAAATGCACTGGAGCGATGAACTGTTCGATGTTGGTATCATTCCCTTTTCTATAGTTTTTGAATATATATGTCGATTGCTCAATCGCCATTCTCAGCTCCCTAATGGCGTTCGACGCCCGTTTCTAACACAAGAATAAATCTATCACGCTCCTCCCACTTGCGAGAGCTCTGGCGATGCTAGATTTCATGATTTCATGATAGTTTCGGAACTCATCTATTCAGAATCGAATGATCTTCATCAGTGACCAAACAAACACACGGTTCTAAGCAGTATGCCAAGTGACGTTATCTCTAATATATTGTCAGACACTGCGTTCTTATATTATTATCAATTATTAAATTATTGTTTCGCACTATACAATATATACCATAAACTCATATCCTGAAGACACCATTTTTAATCAATATGTTTCATTGAAAATGGCTTGCGCTAATACCAAGCGTAAATCATGATGACCGTTTTATACATCAGCGTTTCCGACAGGTGCTTTAACTGATCCGGGCAATCGAAAATGTCGTTCGACTGGCCCGTGACGTCATTATCGAGTTAGACTCTAGTCAGGCCTAAGTAACCCACTCGCTGAGAGGAGCAGTAGAGTTCAAAATGGCGATCGCAAACAGCCGGTGACATCTCTAAAGAAACGCGACCTAATGAGTTGGAACACTCAGCTCGGTTCTGATTAAAATTGTAAAATTGTTGAATCTATAATGCAAAATAAATATAATTTCGTCTACAAATTTCAATAATTGTATGTTGATCAAGCTTTGCTGACACGAACGAGTCTAAAAGCATTCGACTGCGTGAAGCTCTTTCGAGTGATCTGTGACGTCTCTTACTCGACTGTAGAGTGAACTTAGAGGTGCGATCGAACTATCCGTATTTCTTCTTCTTGTCCCAAAGGGACGCTTTATCGGCCTGCATCTCTCTCAAAACGAGAAGACAGAACCTTTTATTAGAATTCCCCATATTCTCCTGTATATCTTTTATAAATCACATTCATATACACATTTGAAATATAGGAATCGAAATGAATAAAAAACAGTACACATATATATGTTTTGATGACAGAAAATGACACAATGTTTGGCCACTGGTAGCAGACGCCGGTTGAGTCCACCATTCCTACCACTATCGGGTTTTCGACCAAACCATACATGAGCACTTTTCAATCCTTAACATTAATTACCTTTCCATGTGGACATTTTGAATGACATGACCACACGGCCCCTAGCACCGGATTGATCGGTATTAGATACAAATATTTCAGAGCGATGATATATAATGATTCGGAGTCAAATCGAAAGTGCCCTAGTGAAGAGTACACAAAGCTTCCAGTTAAAAGCTTCAAGATTGTTTGAGCTATAGACTTAGTATAGCAAACGTCAGATCCGACATCGAATATTCAGATCGTCTTACATAAAAGAATTTTCGCGTCAATAATCGAAAGGCCTATTTCGTATGACAGCTAGTCCCAATTCCAAATGTGGATGAAATCAAAATAATAAAAATTAAAGTTGGTTTCCTTCAAGAGAGAAGCGGTCAAATGTTTTCCATGTGTACCGGTGTGATATAAATTCCAGTCCCAGCAAATAAGTCTTCCCTTCAATACTTAGGGCGGACACTGATTTTAAGGTAAAACAGTATTTGAGTTCCAGCCAGGTTGAATGACAGCAAACGGACTGGCATTCTGAGAGGACTTAAATTTCTCTTTTCATGTACACCGGTACGGCTATGAAGCTGTGACCGTGGTCGAGACTAGATTATCGATATACCACAATATCTTTGGGTTTGATTGCGAAGAGATGGGATAAAGAAGCAAAGGATAAAGAGGATCGACGTCAGGTTCATCAAGAAGATAAAGAGTTGTTTGTTAGAGGGGATATACAATCACGAGCTGTGACTTCTGACTGAAATCCTGGATAAAGTCGGCTAAAGTGAAGGAACGCTTTGAGAATATCTAATGTGATTATGGAGAAAGCAGTCTGTGTATGCTTCTCACAAACCATTTCCCATAGGACAGCTACATCAATCGACCACGTTTGGAGTTTATTGGAATGGAGGATTTTCTGTTTCGCCTATTACATTCACAGCCTATTTCAATTATTTTATTGCAAAGTGAGAACTGTAAACTAAATTCAAGTTCGAAAAAGAGCTCTGATGTCCGGGATGATCAGCTATCTAACAGCCCCGCGCCCACAAATAAGAACATGAACAATTTTTCAACACTTCTTTAGAGAGCTAGCCTGGCGATGAGTCAAATCAAACGTGCTTCAGTGAAGAATACACCGAGATTCCAATTGAACTCTTCAAGATTTGTCTGGTGATCGATTTGTGATGTTAATTTGATATATAGACTTATCTGTAACGATGCAACATGAATCCCAGTCCCAGTAAAAAAGTTTTTTCCCGAATGATTCTCAATATGGCGGTCACTGCGTTCAAGGTAACGATATTAGAGTTCTAGCGAGGTCAAAAGATGGCAAACGGACTGGCATTCTGAGAGGAGCGTCTCTTTTCATGTACACCAGCACGGTTTTCTTAATATTGGCCTATGTGGGGTCATTGACTTCTTGTCAGTACGTCAGTATCTTTTCCGTTAGGATAATATGTTGCGTTCAATCAAGCCGTGTCTCTGGACGAGACTAGAATATCGATATGCCACAATATCTTTGGGTTTGTTTGCGCAGAGATGGGATAAAGAAGCAAAGGATAAAGAGGATCGACGTCAGCTTCATCAAAAAGATCAAGAGTTGTTTGTTAGAGGGCATATACAATCACGATCTGTGATTTCTGACGAGAATCATCGATAAACTCGGCCAAACTGAATCGGCTTTGAGAATACCGAATGTAATTATGGAAAACGCGGTCTGTCTATGCTTTTCACAGACCATTTTCCATAGGACAACTACATGTACCGATCACGTTAAGAGTGTGTTGGGATGGAAGATTTTCTGTTTCGGCTAATATAGTCAGAGGATATTTCAATTCTTTCCCCACGAAGAGAGAAATAAAACTTTCTTGACAACTGGAAACTAAATTCAAGCTCGGAACTCTGAAGCATGTTTTTATTAAATCGTGACTGGGATACGAATCATCACACGGATCACTTTGGTTCTTGTGATGTTTTTTTCAATATACAATCAGTATAAATGCCTGTGGGGTCATATGACTTCTTGTCAGCAGTCGACATCGTTTTCCACCACCCTTTTAATAATGCGTTTAACAGCGGGTCACCTGTAGTGCTGAATTAATAGGGGAATAAGCCTGTTTTCATATTTAAGGCTAATAAGGCTAATTTCTCACAGACACATTTTATTTGTTTTGCAATATAAAATTTCATTCAGTTTATCATATTACATTTCTTGTGAAATATGAAATCAAAATGATGGAGCACCATACTATAGTTTCAAGTAGCAATATAACGGAAAAGCGAAACATTTTCCGCCAGTAGGACATACGGAGGAGGAATTGGGGTGAAATTGGAGAATATTCCTCGGGGTGATCTGAAACTCATTTACATGGTTGCCTTTTTGTTGAAAATGACTATGCATGCGTCTTTGGGAGTACCAGTCTGAGAAACGCCCTGCTTGAATCAACCGTTGAATCAGATAGATCCGCTTTTGTTCAGTCCTACTACATTTTGAAAGACTTTACGCGGAATTATTCGTCACCTTCCTTTGGATCAGATATCACAATGGTAATATGCCGGGAAGTATATTATGTCTGTACATACGAGTCTTTCTGAGGCGCAATAATGAACTGTTCATTAATACGAAATAATAGGACAGAAGTATTGTAATAATAATACTAATCGATTGGGGATGTTGACATTATTTTTTGAGAACCGATAATGGATGCCCGATATTTCACCATGCCAGGCCGTATTCGAAAACACATCAAGGACTGGCGCTTATTCATAATTTTGCATAGCCGTGGGTGCAAACATTATGAACAAATTGAAAATGGCGTTCTTTCTGTCTTCGACCACTTTTCGCTTGTTTCTAGGCTTAAAGTACACAAATTATTTTGTACATCTTAAATAATGATTTTCCATCTTATCGATCAGCTTCACAAAAGGAGCAATAAATCGAAAAAATGGTTAAAAAATAGATCACAAAATAACTTCAAAGAGATAAGCCAATGAGTTTTTGACATATGTTAGACCTCGAAATTGGCCATTAAAATCAAAATTCAAACAAACATAAAATTAAAACAAAAATGTAGTTAAACACAAGCTAGTCTTGTTTTGCCAGGGCGACGTGGTCCATAGTTTTCATTATCCACATGATATCGAGTAGTTTTCTAGTTGTGAAATAAAATTGTCCAAGTAGTTCCGGATTAGTTAGTGCAACACATTGACATATCGGCCGAGTGATTGATGCTCCTAAATACTGACATTGTTTAGGTGATAAGATAAAACTTTTTAAAGTGTTATCTGGATTCATTATCGACCCACAATGGCAAATAATTGTCGTTTTTGTTTGCTCAACGATTTTTTCACAATTAATTGATAACCAAAAATGTTTTCGCTCGTACAGCAACTGTCATAGTTGTCACGCAACAGACCACTGAATCAAATACATCATGTAAATCGACATTCATATTTACTTGGCAAACATGTTACAAGCAGATTGAATAGATAAGTGTATGATCGGAAACAGGCCCGCCTATCAATTTTCACCAATACGGGCAAACGACGTTGAATAGCAGACCGTTCCAACATCTTATACACACGCAACGCAGTAATTCCAATATTTCGCTCCAGGTAAAGCAATTTTCGAGGTGTTGCATTTCTTGTTTATTGCGTTTTTGTAATTTTCCTTTCAAAAGATATTTTGGACCACATTTGTCATTTTTGCTTGAAATGCACTGTAACCATGACAGCGTGCACCATTCACTTTCCTTGTTTTGGCAGTTTTCAGAGAGACTAAGGGAGAAATCATCACGCTGAGTGCATATGTCATGATTTGATCCATGTTCATGAATATAGTGTTGTATGCCCAACAGGCATTCACAGCAACCAAATTGCGCTCGGCGCCCTTTTTTAACACAACTTTCAGTTAATCCTGCCATCTCAGATGAGGCATAAATCGCGTCTGTATGTTCCGCGCCTCTTGAGGTTGTTGGCATATTTGATATATTTATTTGTTCAGAATTGGATCGTCAGGGCCTCTGTGTATTGTTCCCATGTATACTTCTTTATTTTGTTTATAGCAAGAAATTCCTCAGTCTTGTAAACATATCAGTGATATTCTATAAACTCCAGTTGCATATTGTGCTATATTTACCATAACTGAAAACTAATTCCTCCCGGACAGTAAGTTTCGACTGGCATACTTCTGCCCGCGGATGATGAAGCGTCTTCGGCGTTTAAGCCCACTAGGCCTGGGCGATTTGGGGTCTGTCCCAGCCTAAGGATGGGGGTCGATCCTCCACGTATTTATTTTCGCTATCCTTGGGATAGAGGGCTGGAACTGTCTTTATTATATGTTCTGGTCAAGCTCTACAAGAAGAAGTAAAAAATGCAGGTCGGCCGCCATGATGACGTCGCAGTGAGGTAGTCTTGTCGGAAGCCATTTTCGCCTATTTTAGGACCGATTTTGCGATTTTAGTTTTGTCGCATGTTTTCTATAAAAAACTAATTAATATGATAGGGAATAATTTGTTTTGGTAAAATAAATTACTTTATGCTATTTTGGTCAACAAAAATGCGAAAAATGAACAAAAAATGCCGAAAAGGTCACTCTCTGGCAACACCTCGTGGCCGCCATTTTGAATTTCCCCGTGACTCGTCGTACCTAGGATTACGCAGTTGATTGGGGTGGGGGAGACAGGGAGGAGGGGCTGTTCGATAAGGTTAAATGAACACTTTCAAAGCGGGAGTGACATACATTGTACTCTAGATAAATTTATTTGAATTAAAGGATACTTGCCAGTGATTGTCATTTTACGAATAGAACAGCACGTCTTGCTACCACCATTGGGAGCTGTTGAACGCTCCAATAATAATACATGACGCCTACTACCTCACAGGACCCACCTTACAACACCAATAAAACAAACTTTACTACATTCCCCCCTCTCAACTGAAAACTAACAGTTATCGACCAATTTCGTATATTGAAAAAAATATGTTTACGTGTACAAATCTTGATGTGCGGACCAAAGTACGAGTCAAACAGGACGGCATCCTTAGGGATGTCAAAAGTGCAATCCATCGGTGCGATTCTTGATTCATGAGTTTTTTATGTAGTCAATGTTGAACTGATAGTCCTGGAGTAGTAGAGATCACCTAGCCAGCCACCTGACTTGCTCTCCGTGCTTTTGAGCCAGAAGGCGACGATCAGTTTCAGAAGAGAAAACTTTTCCAAACAGGAACCGCGGATCTGTTCAATGGACCAGATGAGTGCGAAACACTTCTTGATGACCGCGTATTTTGTCTCACTGGGCATGGGTTAACGGCTGGTATACACCACTGGCTGTTCAATGCCGTTTCGGGTTTGGCCGAGGATTGTGCCCTGTCGCTTGCCAGATGCGTCTGTCTGTAGGATAAACTCTGTATTGAGATCTGGAATGGCGCGAAATAACGGCTTCTCACAACCTTTGCGACCTTGATTGGATCACTTGAATTCCTAGCCATGCTATTCGGCATCCATAGTGGACCAGCGTCGTTTCAACGACTCGTGAATCGTTTACGTTTGTCAAGGATTCGCAAAAGCGTATAATGGTGGCATTGCATTGTTCAGTGATACACATTACGGTCGGGAGGATGGAAGAACATTACGGAACCTTGTGTTGGGAGCCCATATTGTTATGAGTCTCTTGTAAATAAACTCAATCTAACTACATTTCCATGAAGAGAAAAACTTGATTGTATTTTAAGTATTTCCGTGAGCTAATGAGGGACGTCTTCTAACGGGCTTTCCTTCTACAGTCAGTACAAATACATGGGATCTATTACATGACGTGACACCCCTAAATCACGAACAAACTTCATCACTTGATTACAATGATCTTTGGTTGTTTGATGCCTTTCCTTGCCCAAAAGTGAACAGTGCATTAATCTATTTTCATGAAATATTGATTTCTTATCTTATTTGATTTATGATTATTTGGTCCATGTTTGTATATTTGTATATGTTCTGGCTGAGGTTGGGCCAATATAAATATATTTATTATTGGTACAGAGCTCGAATTGATACGCTAATGCGCGCGTAGGCGACATGGAATAAGAATAGGCTAATATGACTGGGTATGTCATGCTAATGTGCAATAGGCAAATGAAGTTAGGCGGCGAAGAGATAACATATAAAAGACGCTTGTTTGAATTGGGTTTTCATCGAAGCCCAGCCAGCTCCGACCGCGCGTACTAGTATACCATTTATTCACTTAATTACGAGTGAATAAGAGCAATTTTATGTTAAAAATGTGTTCATTATCTCCTTATGTCGGTAAAATGAGTTTCAATGAAAAGGTTCTATTTCCACGAGAACAATGAAAACCATTTATTGAATGATGCTCGCAATAGCGTACATGATTAATTCTGCTTGATGCATACCTGCGCATGCCTATTGTTAAAATTTTTTGTTTCTTCGACTTTTGCAGACGCTGGCATGGATAGCATCTTCATAGTGGTTTAAATTGTCACGGCTGATTCATGCCAAAACTTGCATTATGTATTTAGATTGTATGCACCGAGGGGTGGAGTTCCGTCACCTTGACTGGAGATGCTTGGCGCACTGCTACGGACACAGGTTTTCAGAGCTTTTACACGCTATTTTATCTCTGTTTTTACCTGGGCGGCGTCCGGTAACGATGAAGGTTACTCCATAAGGTTTTCTAAAAATTCGGATCTCATTCGTATTTTCCATCATTCATGGTATACCGTTTTGTACTGCGCGAGGTCGGGCTTCACGGCTCCGGCTACTCTATGGTGAATAAAAAGCCGAGAAGAATGAGAGCGTTTGTTGAAATGATAAATAATTTGTGTTCGTTTGAGTGCATCGAATTAGAACATAACCAAAATTCAAACAGGTATAGAACATATGTAAACAGTGCTCCTCCCCGTTGACCTTCTTGTGATTTAAATACATATAGATATATTCAAGCTAGTGTTTTTGTAAGACAGAATTATTTCTCATTCGGCAGCGATCCCTACAAAATATGCATGATATTTCCCTCTTAAAATCCATATCACTGACCAGTATCCCCTCATCCAAATTAATTTTCAAGTAGTTTTCTACCAGTTAATTAGAAGCTCTTTTAGTTCAAATAGTTCAATTGTATTTGTGACTTCGAGTAATTAATTGAAGTTTCTTATCATTAAAATCTTTTCGATGCCTTTATCTAAATTCACCATCGACTCATAATTTCAAGTTTGATTTTTCAGTGAATTATCAGGATGTTTCTCTTGGATGTTTCGTTTGCTTTGAATTTATCGATTAATAATGAAATTATGCTTTCACTCATATGTCAACTGTCGCAATTGCCACGTAACGGGTCACTGAATCAAAGACAGCTGAGGAAACAGTCCTTTATATTTGTATTGCTCATACGTATTAGAATTTGACAGGACGCTCTCAACATAAATCGATTAAATTCTCGTGACTCCCATCTCAGAAGGATAAAAAATTCCCAGCCACTCCTCGCAACCTGGGACCTCTCGTATTTTTTTAACTCCTTTTGGTCAATGCCCCTTATACATAGTGTGTGTGAGCGACCCTGACCTGTCGGCTGCGTGGTAGGCGATATGATTCGAGTCCCATCCAAGTTTTTTTTATTTATATCAATATTTATTCAGGTTCATAGAGCAGCAAGAAATACAATACAATCACAAAGAAGTCACATATACGAAAGCAGCTAACAATGGATCCTTGGACATATTAATGATACATGTAATTTCACTGTGTGATAGTCAAAAACAATCTAGAAAATAAAATCTCTCCAAAATTGTACTGACACACTACAATCAAAAAATATATGGCTGATAGTTTCTCGAATTACACGAATTTTGTGCAGGAAAGAGTTCGTGGCAAGGATTCTATTTATAATTCGGTATTGGAACCACCTCATCTGTAGTACATTTGAAAGGTATTTTATGGATTTTTTCCATTCTTCTTAAAAATCAAAATTGTTTCCCACTTTTTTCACTACTCGGTTCCCTGTGTTTCGCGGTCACCAGTGTTACATAAAAGGGTTTTCTTCCTTGTTCGAATTTAGATGGATAATGGCCTTATAGAGTTCGGTAATTTTGAATTTATGGGTCCGAAAGGTCTTAAAAACAGTTTCACTATATTTCGGATCCTTCCATATTCTAGGGAGTCTATTTTTAGATCATAAATTTGATGTACTTTTTCTTTTGAATAAAAATTCCCATCTATGTCGTAAAGGTCATTTATGAATCTGATTCCATGTTGGTACCATTTTTCATTGAACACTGATTCCCCACTCACAGTGATGTGGTCGTTAAACCAAATGACCTCTGACATTGCATCCTCCAGATCTTTGATTTCAATTTGTTTCATAAAGCTGCTCCATGCAGATAATGTATCTTTCCAATGGACTTGGGGGTCCAAGCGTAATGTTATAGGTCACCTAAGTAGGTCAAATTTCATCAAAAGTTAGTCAGCTCAGAACTTGCTGATAACATTAACAGTTCCCTAATGCACCTTCATGCCAAAAATCAAGGTTCTAATATCAACGGTTCTCCTTATTTTTCCGACGAAAGGATTCGGATGGACTCACTCACTCACTCATTACCGGACAATTTGCAAATGAGAGCCTACTTCGTCAGAACAACCTTGAAATTTGGACCAATGTAATTCCAGATATACGGGCGTATATTGAAGCCCCTTGGGCTCTTGTTCTAGATGTTTCTATCCACCTTGCTCCAAACCGTGGGCAATGTTTAAAGTATGGTATGGTATACTTTTGCTGGGATTAGAGAATTTTATAATTCGTCGAAAACAGGTTATTTTGATCGATATGGCAAATTCATCAAGGTCTACCATTTTCACCCCTTCCCTATCGTAATATTGTCAAAGTTGTATCCGTTTTATTTTGTCATTCCCACCCCATATAAATTGATATAACATAGATTGTAACTGACTTATCACTTGTTTTGGAGGGTTAGGGAGTGTGAAGAGTGGTTTTGGGATTGCCAGTCATTTTATCATTGTCACTCTACCGAGGACGGTTAGGGATCTTTTCGACCAGTTATTTAAAAGTTGCTTGATTTCCTTTATTTTCTCGCCATAGTTTATATCCACCATATCCGCCATAACTAACGTGAAAGTAACTTCCAACAAATCAAATGTTTTTGTGACCAGTCTAAATTATATTGTAAATCTGACTTGTGGTGGGTTTTTTCTTTCTCCCTAAGCAGAATATTCTTGTTTTGTCCTTATTTACTTTCAGGCCCGACAGCCGGGTTTACCGTTCAAGTGTTTCTAAACAGGCATCGAGAGAGGCATTTGATTCATCTAGAAATATAGTTGTATCGTCCGCAAACTGTGAAATTTTATATTCTACCGCCCCGATTTTGATTCTTCTTATTTCTTTATTCTCGCGGATAAGGACTGCTAACATGAGCAGTGTGACTAACGTCACAGGACCTACGAAGTAGAGTAGGCATTAGGACTCGGAACGCGAACTGAACTCTTGGAAATCCCCGCCCCCAGTTAGAATCGTGCCTATATTAAGATGGGCACCGCCCAAGTCAGAATCGCCAGTGATTTTCATCAAAAATCACCAGAAATTTTCATCAAAAGTAGGTCAGCTCAAGACTTGTTGTAACAATCTCCTGCTGCGCCTTCATTCCAAAAATAAATAACTATCGCCGATTTAATTTTACAATTTGTTAACTAAAGAAAACAGATTGAATAATAAAAAAGTTCAGTAGATTTCAAGCTTTACGTGTGAAAATATATCGATCTGTTTAATGGTTTTCAGTGCCCTTGTCCAGGATCAAAACAACTTTTTGAATCGCATTATTTTCCCAACAATACAACAAATTTTTATATATAGTACTATAGTAGAAAGGTAGCATTTATGTAGTTTACGGTAATTCAACTCAAGACCAACACCTTCTCTGCACAAGATAATGATTTCATGCCATTCTCCTGAGCATAATCGGTACAAAGACGAATAAATAGCGTCTACTTACTTTATCTAGTTAAATTCTACCCAAAGAAAATAAATTAAGACACTTTAAACTAGCACATGCCGTCATGGCTTTGTTTCACCCTCAGTAAACTTTTATCGTTGTTGCTCACGCAGACTATTCTGAAGGATGATGCCACATCTTTCTTTCTTCGGCTGACTTAATTGGTTGATGTAGTATATTTCACCAACAGTGCGTAACTGTAACTTGACCTGAATTTGACGCCTGATGTGATCTGTGAGGAAATGTTTCAAGGATGTGAAATAGGATACACGTTAAAGGCCACAGCTTACATATATCTCTAGCAATATACTGAATTGTGTGTAGGCTGGCAAGTTGGTAATAGCAGTGTAGTTAAATGCACTAACAAATGATGGAAAATTAGCATTTCCTATTTCATTATCCCATCACGTTTTATACTGTGTTATATATACAGTGAAACATACAGCCAAGGGTTCCCGATGGGCATGACAGTGCACTCGCTGAGCTATCAATAAATAATAAAAAAAATAATTATAAATCAAATTCTCAGCAGAATTCGGTCAGCTCAGAACTTGTTGGTAACAATGCCCTAATGCACGTTCATGCCAAAAATCAAGGTTCTAATGTCAATGGTTCTCCTTATTTTGCCGACGAAAGGACTCGGATGGACTGACTCACTCACTCACTCACTCATTACCGGACAATTTGCGATCTGTAGCCTACTTCGTAGGAATATTTTCGCACACAGAATGAATAAATACGGCGAGAGAGGATCGCCTTGTCGGGAACCTCGCCCCACTCGAACAGGGTCTGATCAAAAGCCAGACTGCCGTATGGAAGAAAATATATTTCGATAGAAACTGTTCACCCATTGGGAAATTGAGGGGCCAAAATTGAAAAGCTTCGGAGTTTGCTGCATCAAGGCCCACAATATGGCGTCAAAAGCTTTTTCAAAATCAATTAAGAGTAGTATACCAGGAATCTGCGTACTCTTTGTAAAATTTAAAATATCGCAGACCAACCTAATGTAGTCGCCTACGAAGCGTTCACTAATAAAGCCATTTTGATCTTGGTGTATGATTTTGTAAAGATAAGTTTTATTCTTCCTGCTATGCAGGCTAAATCCAGCTTAAATTGAACATTCAAAAGCGTTATTGGCCGCCAATTCCTTTAAAATTGTCGCGGCTTATTTCCCTTTGGCAGACACGTTATTAGGCCCTGTAGCTGTGTTACATGGCAGTGTGACTAACGTCACAGGACCTACGAAGTACAGTAGGCATTAGGACTCGAACGCGAACTGAACTCTTGGAAATCCCCACCCCAGTTGAAATCCTGCCTATATTAAGATGGGCACCGCCCAAGTCAGAATCGCCAGTGATTTTCATCAAAAATCACCAGAAATTTTCATCAAAAGTAGGTCAGCTCAGAACTTGTTGGTAACAGTCTCCTAATGCGCCTTCATTCCAAAATAAATAACACTCGCCGATTTAATTTTACAATTTTTTAATTAAAGGAAACAGATTGAATAATATAGGTTCAGTAGATTTCAAGCTTTACGTGTGAAAATACATGTCATTCTCCTGAGCATAACCGGTACAAAGACGAATAAATAGCGTCTCTACATCACGTTGTTATCTAGATATATGAGACAACATATTTTGGGCATCGGCAATCTGATGAATGTACTATTCCGGTTTTCTTGTTCACATTATATTCTATGGCGGTTGATCGGTGATTTTCTTCATTGATAAACGTTAAACCACCTAGCTTTAACTAATTCTGCTAGGCTGTCTTCATTTAGACTGTACAGCCTACACAGTCCACAGAAAATACACCGCACATTCTTGTACTCCCAGCCTTATCACATTTGATGGCAAGTTTAGCGGGCTGTTTAATGTCTAAGCTAGGAAATGTTCCAGGGTAGTTGACAGGCATGCAATAATATACTATAGTATCTGCTATACAGGACACCGACCACTGTAATTTGATGTGACAAGCAGCACAGAGTAGAAACCAGCCTTATCTCAGTGGGCTTGGATATAAATCACTGTTAAAAACCACAAGGCTGGGATAGAGCCTCTCTCTGTGTTTGTTCCAAGGACAAGCCTTAATGACTTTTAAATCCACTGATAAGGAGGAACATGATACTGGTCATAAAAGGAACATGATACTGTTAAAGGCCACATGGATGGTATGTATCTATAACAATATACTGAAGTGTTAATTATAAATCTAATTTTAATCTGAATTATTTCAGATCAGAACTTGCTGGTAACAATGCCCTAATGCACGTTCATGCCAAAAATCAAGGTTCTAATGTCAACGGTTCTCCTTATTTTGCCGACGAAAGGATTCGGATGGACTGACTGACTGACTGACTCACTCACTCATTACCGGACAATTTGCGATCTGTAGCCTACTTCGTAGGAATAGAAAATCCCCCTTTTTCGTAGCCATAATTTATACTGTTTAATAAGAAAAAAACAATGTCCACCGAAAAGAACTTAAAAATTCACAAGTAAAACCATCCGTTTCCGGGACTTGTTATTTTTCATTTTCTTCAAGACGGTAAGAATTTCAAGGGGGGGGGGGGGGAGGTTTCAATAGGTCCTTCTAAAGTTTCCAACTCTTGGTTGGAGAGCTTGGTAAGTGTATGCAGGCCTAGATTTTCTACGTTTATGGTCTCCAAATTTTGAGACTGATATAGTTGGCTGAAAAAAAGTTCTTATTTCCTTGAAGATTTCCCGCTGGTCTGTGACTGTGTGGGTTTCAGTTTGTATTCGTAGAATAATTTTGTTTGTAAAATTTCTTTTTTCTAGACTGCAAAAGTATTGGGTCGGTTTTTCTCCGTCCGGTAACCATCACATCAAAGGTTGTCTGCTTGCATATGTATAAGAACTTTTCATCATTCGTGAAAAAAATGTGCCTTTTTAACGGTCCAAGCGCAGTTAACGTTGAGATGAGTCAAATTGAAAGTGATTTAGTGGAGAAAGTGTCAAGTTGTTGTGTTACAGATTGTAATATAATCTGTGAGCCAGTCTTATCTTTGCCAGTTCTGCGATTAACGAGCCATGTTCTTAATCGAGACGGAATGTCGATATGCCGCAAGGTCTTTGATATTTCTCGGGTAGGAGAAGGTGGGGGATGAGAGGATAAAGGACGATCGACGCCTGCTTCTTAAAAAAGCCAAAATTCGTTAGGTGGATATGCAATCACGACCATGATTCACGAGTGGAATTATCGGCAAACTAGGCTATGACCAAGAATAACTAATGTAATGTTTAAAACTGATTGGTTTGTTGGATGAGTTTTAACGTAATGTTTAAAACTGATTGGTTTGTTCAATGAGTTTTAATGTAATGTTTAAAACTGATTAGTTTGTTGGATGAGTTTAATGTAATGTTTAATTACAACACATATAAGGGAAGTGGGAAGAGGTGCCGACATACTGACAGAGCCACATGACTTCACAGCATAGTCTTGAGGTTAACCTATTCTAAAGCACATACCACTAAGAATCTAACGATTCGTGATATGTGTTGTATCTCAGGTACGCTTTTATTGTACCTGTTCATGTGGCAACTTGAATGATATGACCACACGGCCCCTAGCACCGGCATAAGCGGTATTAGATACAAATCTGGAGAGCTATGATGGAAATGCTCTGACAACTCGTATATTGGTAATTGGTGAGCTGTTTCGCTGTGACAACTCGTACACAGGGGATTGGTGAGCTGTATCGTCGTCATAAAACCGATTGGTTTGTGTTTTTATGTCTTTCTCGTTCGTTTTCTGTTTCATTGGGAGAGAGAGAGGGAATTAAGGTTTAAGCAATTCAGCAATATTTCAGCTATGTAGCGAATATCAAACAAAATTCTAAGTATAAAAGTTAATAACTTAGTAATCCAACACATTAAAACATACACTCATTAAAACTTATGCAACAAACCGATCTCTCTCAAATAACCTAAGATACAGTCTTCTTTCACCCGACGAAAAAGATCTTCTAAAGTAGCTGATCGATAAAAAGAATCTCTTGCAACCTTAAAATCTATACAGTCGATATTGCCAACTAGTAATGATCTTCCTGTTTGACAGCTATACAGTATCATCCTGACCAATTCTCAATTTTCATCGATAAAAAACACATCAAAAGAGGCCAAGGCATGAAATCAAGAATTGACTCAAAGGATTACATTTGTTGTCCTGCGAAGAGAAAGTCTCCTTGGTGGATTTTCCACCCCATTTCGCATCAACCCGAGCCATAACCCTAACCTTTTAGCCTAATCCAATACCAATATGTTTCTATGCTTTAACCCAGACAAAGCGTGGACACATTGCCTTCAACCTTTAACATGGAAGGGGGCATGTGATTGCATGGACGGCGGAACAGAAAGGAGAGTATGCCCCCCCCCTTCAATATTTTCAGCAAAACAAAAAAAAAGGGCTGAGACAAATAAAAAAACTGATAGAGTAAAGCGAAAAACCTATATCTGTATTAAACGCAGATTCTACTTTCCAATAACCATGAGCAGCATCCTTGCTTATTCCATCATCCCAATTAAGTCATGGTTCGTCTATCAAATCCGATAGCTTGTACACCGCAATGAATGTCAGCCACTTCAATCGGAAATATTCGGGAGCTTATGACCTCTCCGAACATGCCCATATTTGAACGAATTAAGCGCCTGGCAATGCGATTTTTATTTAAGATACGCCCTGATGTTGTTTCCTCTCGGACTCTCAGCTTCTTCTCTACATAAACTGTGGCTTCATCTAATTATACCGAGACCCCACGACGTAAGCGTATTGCCCCACATTTTAAACAGAGAGTTCCAGTAATAACTGTACAGCCCTAATCTGCCTTCATGGCCTGGTACGGAGTATACAGAACTGCATTATGGAGGATGGCTCAATCACACTCATAAGTTGACCTGTGCTCGGCTCCCCAACAAGTAGAAAGCATCTGTGTTGATGACATGATCAAAGCTTAATGGACCTTTCGATTGAAATGATATACATTTAATATTTAAATTATTTCTGCTTCCGAACATCCTCATTTTCTTAACGGGAAATATTAAAAAAAATCTTGTGAGAAACAACCAAACAGGCAACACAAATAGAGTTTAAACATGCGAAGATTTCTTGTTTTATTACTCGGAAATACGCTGGAACGCGTCTCCGGCCATCTAAGATCCCTGGAGCTTCCGGAGACTGGGCGGCCCCTGGACCCAGCCTATTTGTGCTGTGATCACCAATTTCTTCCACCGTGCCTGATTTGGGGATACAGATGAGTAATACATCAATAAAGGTAAGCAGGTAATATAATATGCCAGACGTTTTCCGTATTCAAACATGTCAGTAATCATTGTATATAACAGATCTCTGCAAGCTTTACCCACGTGGGACCCGTGTTGTACTTTTACGAGTAAGCGTACTAATACCCTAGAAGATATTGGTAAATATGAAGTTGATCTGTCAAAGGCGATTATAGTCTTATACATATACTCAGACACGTATTTTCTACAGGCCGACAGAGAGAATCATCTAACTCAAGCTGTGGTTACACAGGCCCGTAGGCGGGGTTCGGGAGGTGCGTACGCACCCCCCCGCAGAGCAGACCGAGTTCCGCTGCCGGGGGAAAAAAATCAGATTGCACGTAAGGACCCGCACCCAAGGCCCTTGGACGCGGCCGCCAGCTCGCAACAAATTATTGATAAATAAATCTGAGCACAATGTATATGGATTTATGGTACCATAAATCCATATACATTGTGTTCAGATTTATTTCTGGGAAAACGCGTAAAACGTATCTCCGGCAACCTGGGACCCTGGAGCTCCTGGTGCCTAAGCGGTCCCTGGACCCTCGCCTGTCAGGCTGTGAGCATTTCCTTGTTTTATCTTTGTGTGGACGATCGTATCGGTCGGCATATTGGTTTCCCTTCCAAGAACTAAAAGTCATCGTTTTGCATGTTTTTAATATAACCAGAAAGTCAAATTTATGCAGGCATGAAGTGCGATGCGTTTAATATCGATGCGTGCTTAAAATTGCGAAAAAAATCATGAAAATAGAACCAGCAGTATGCTCAGTTTTATTTCCGGGAAAACGTTCAGAACGCATCTCCGACGATCTAGGACCCCGGAGCTTCCGGGGCCTAGGCGGCCCCTGGACCCTCGCCTGTTGGGCTGTGAGGATTTCCTTGTTTTATCTTTGTGTGGGTGATCGTATCGGTCGGCATATTGGCTTCCCTTCCATGAACTAAAAGTCATTGTTTTGCATGTTTTTAATAAAACCAGAAAGTGAAATGTATGCAGGCATGAGGTGCGATGTTTTCAATATCGATACGTGCTTGAAATTGCGAAAAAATCGTGAAAATAGAATCATAAATCTGCAAGCAGTATGATCAGTTTTATTTCCGGGAAAACGCTCAGAACGCATCTCCGACGATCTAGGACCCCGGAGCTTCCGGGGCCTAGGCGGCCCCTGGACCCTCGCCTGTTGGGCTGTGAGGATTTCCTTGTTTTATCTTTGTGTGGACGATCGTATCGGTCGGCATATTGGTTTCCCTTTCAAGAACTAAAAGTCATCGTTTTGCATGTTTTTAATAAAACCAGAAAGTCAAATGTATGCAGGCATGAGGTGCGATGTTTTCAATGTCGATGCGTGCTTGAAATTGCGAAAACATCGTGAAAATAGATGATCAGTTTTATTTCCGGGAAAACGCTCAGAACGCATCTTCGGCGATCTAGGATCCCACAGCTAGGACACTCTTCTCCAGATATCTCCAGAGGTAGGACACTCTTCACTCAATAAAAGATAGGAAACGGGACACTTATCCCCGGATACTCTTAGCATCCACACCGGAGTGAGGAGTTAAGGAGGTTTTCCATGGTTGAATATTAACCATCTCCCAGTCGACAAGATTATCATTCACACAACGAGTCAATAGTCATATACTGAATTTATCAGCCGAAAAAATGCAGTTGGCGGATGTCGAAAATATGCTGTCAAAATGCGCCAGAACGCGCCATATGGCATCTAAATTTTCAAAATTTTCCGGGGGGGCATGCACCCGGACCCCCCTAGCGGAGCTTCGCGCCTGCGGCGCTCGCATTAAATGTTCCGCAATATTCTCTACCGAACCCCCCCATTACCAAACCAGCCTACGGGCTAATATGCCAGACGTTTTCCGTATTCAAACATGTCAGTAATCATTGTATATAACAGATCTCTGCAAGCTTTACCCACGTGGGACCCGTGTTGTACTTTTACGAGTAAGCGTACTAATACCCTAGAAGATATTGGTAAATATGAAGTTGATCTGTCAAAGGCGATTATAGGCTTATACATATACTCAGACACGTATTTTCTACAGGCCGACAGAGAGAATCATCTAACTCAAGCTGTGGTTACATAGGGTTTGTTAATGGAGTTGGCAGCATCATAACGAACAGTTAACACATAGACGCGATATTGTATGGAGACAGTGGAATTTCAGACCTCCCCTCTGTCTGGCCGGTGTCTAGATAAACTTACTGGCTCAAGTCTTTCAACGCAAGGGCGGATGTTCACAGTAGGTATAGGGGATTCACAACCTCTAGTGTACTCACAGAATTTACTATCTAACACTGGAGGAATTTCTCCACGCCAACTGACTTTATAATCCTAATGCTGAAAAAAGCCTCCCAAATCAGGTATTTGTCAATGAACTGGTCAGCCCTGAGATCTATTGACGATCCGTGGTTTGTTACAAGGTTTCCGAGTGTAATCTTCGACGTAGCTGAAACCATCAATCCCGGTCTGATTTAATAATAGATTGAACACTGGGATTTCCTGGATTTCAACTTCTTCTTTATTAAACACGACGTTTCGCTAAGTCTGCCCTTAGCATTCTGAAGTGTATCTCAAGTGTAAACCGAATGACACTTCAAAATGTCATTCAAAAGTTAATAATAGATTCACATTGACGCAAGGGGATCTAACTCTTTTCTTATACCTCGAGGTCATTTCCCGATGAAGTTGGGGCAGCACCTACGGAGATTCCATGGAGGTTCTTCGCCAAAGAATGCCAAAATTTGTTAGGTCATAGACGAGTGAGATGGTTGCACAGAAACACATCTGTCATAACAAAACCTTAGGTTGATTGGTTACGTCGATTGGTCAGATATAGTGACGTTATCGACATTTATTTTCGTGCCGGACAGTAACTGAACGGACTTAAGATATGAAATTTTCCAAATCTATAAGTCATTGCATAAAATAACCAGTTCCTACGTTTGCAATATACAATAGTTGTTAAGAGCTAGGCCAGCTACTTGGACGACTTGGTCAACTTGGACGGCAAAACGTTGTCAGCAAATGTTAATAGTGTTGGAAAGACGATGATGCTGGAATCGTACCCAGTTATGACCAGTTTTCTTGGATATGTGATTCTATAGTATTATTCACCAATGATGACGTATCGACTGGCTGAACTTTAACTTTCCGTCTGAGAATACGCTTGGCGAATATCGAGATGTCTATATTTGAGCTGCTTAATGTAGCATAATAAAATAAACTAAATGAATGACAATACTGTATACTGTATATACGTATGTATGTACAAGTATTTTATTGCTCCAGATCGGCAAATGAACACGTGTCTACAATCAGGTAATGCTAATTTTGACAACACTACAACTGTGGTGATGACGATAATTCATCGGATTCATCTCACGGGATCTATAGATTAAAAATAATGATTGAACAGTATATCCTTTCAAAAGGAAATGTGGACGTAAGATAAAGCAATCCGGAGAGTCCGACCGATCAAGAGGAGAGGTTAAAAAATATTTCCAACTCACTCCCGCCTGAACAGCCAGTGAGAGGGAATTACTATATACATCATAGAGGTAGACATTTCTTCTGACAGATACCGACAACTGACAGCTGTCAAGTTTGCTTAGGCGATAATATGGGGAAAACCTGAATCTGCCTCTGACGTCTTCGTAGGTCATACAACGCGCTTCCATTTAGCGGGTCCTGTTAAGAACCCCTGATCCTTAGATTATACATTATTTCATATGACTCCGAGAGAAAAAAACATGACATTATATATGATCAACCGAATTTGCATTGAAGGCGAGCAAATGATCCTATAAATTACTCCAACAAAGTATTAGTAGGCCAACAACTGTCTCTCATATGGAATATATACTGGAATATATGTATCAGTATGATCAGATACTGTGATAATGTATTCCAGTACAAGATTGCCCCTCCCTCTGCAATCAAGCAATTTACGATGGATGGTTACATGGTTGTTAGCAGTTTATGAGTGGGTTACCTAAGTGGTGAAAGAAAGATCACGAACTCTGATGATTGACAGGTATAAGGACACTGTAATGTGCAGTGCATGTAGCCAGGTAAATTGTATGGTACCTCGATGTCGACGCTTGGAAAATCCTGCAAATGTAATGCTGTTGATACCAGCTCCTGACCTTAGGAAATCACAAATATGAATAGCTTTTCGTAACATAAAGAAGAGTTGTGAAATGTGAATTGGAACAAGTAGGGCATCACATTAAATCGAACATTTGCTGCTGATGTCGACAGTTTCATCTAACTGGCTGATTGATGTTTATTTTTTAGAGATTCCCAAAATATATAGCTGTGGAAAATAGATTAAAAATGCATGACTAAGAAAAATGACTCCCTAAGTCAGTCTCAGGCGCGTAGATGACAAAATGTTGCCAACTTCGAATTTCACTGTAATGGGATGTTAGAGTTAGACTATGTTTCGGGTTCAGGGTCTGATATACTATGATTTTACATCTCAGCAATATTTCAGCAAGATAGCGACGATCAAATTCTAAGTATTCATGTCAATAACTTAGTAATCCAACACATTAAAACATACACTCATTAAAACACTTTTATTAATCGGGCCTCTTCCAGAATTATATAAAAACGACTCACTATGATCACTTTTTCGACATTCACGAGCTGTCCAAAGTACATTCCCAGCGTCCAAAAAAATCGTCAGTATAATGACTTGGTGGCAGTACTAGTCCACACGGCCCGCTAGTGTGCGAATTAGACTTTATTACCCGTCATCGGGACGTCCTCTGTAAGATATCCGTACTTTCCGCGAATCATAAAACTTGTCCTAGGTAACTGAGGTTAACTGGGAATTTGGACTCCGTGCATTAGGAAAGCGAACTAGATCTATAATTAGCACAGAAATTTCATTGAGTACACGTGAACACAATGTACGTATCGCAATAATCCAATCCTACATTTTGAAATGTAGTAGGGGCATAGTGCAACCCAAAGGGTATGATAATGTGCCATTGTTTCCATCAACGCATTAAAACATAAAATTCCTAACAAAATGAAATTCATCATCTCTCGGCGAACAAACTGCAACAAACGATTACTTAGAGTGTATCGATGGTGTATATATTGACTTTATGCACAGAGAGCGAGAGAAGTCGGACCCACAAATTCGATCAGTTCATTAAGGTTTACTCAGAGTGTGAGAAGTCATTGCCTTATTAATAATGAACAATATAAGGCAATAACACGCAATGGATATGCTATTATCCTAGTATGAACAATTACTTTCGAGATGCTACATATCGAGTGCTCATGTGCAAAGTTCGAACAATAACATGCACATTGCATATCGACCGCGCATTATGGTCCCTTGTAGAATTATGCTTGGACACTGACAGGGTTTGAACATTACTCTGATTTAATCTGAAATCTAATCCTGAAAGTGAAAGAAAAATTGTAGATTTGTGCTTTTCCACCAGATAGCTGAAAATGTTCTTTGTCTCCATAAGTGCAAATTTTGTTTTTGGAATACATGAATACGCCGATTTTGTTTTCAAAACTATGGGTAGTGGTACCTCTTACCGGGGGTTAACAAGTGCTGTCTCTATCTTCATATTTGCCCACACTCGTACCAGATTAACCTTCGCATTCCAGTCATAATCATTAATTAATCCATAATTCTCCGCGTAGCTGTTCGTTAAAAAAAAATCTTTGCACACGCCCTAAATATCAGGTGGATGAATAAATACTCCCAGGTTAACAGAGACAATTAAGGGATAATTACTAAGCTCTGTGTCGGGTAATGAACCGTTCAACAGTAAACAGTTCAACCAATATAAACAGAACTTGTGAAATTCGATGAGACACGAGGTTTTCTAATCTTCCCCTTCATCTGTTAGATCTTGGTGGTTTTATTAATTTCACACCTTTATAGATGTTGTTGAGACTAATGGTAAATGTCAGTTGCATGCAATTGGAAGAACACAGGCATATGTCCAACTCTCTCACCACCAGCAATGAAATCCGAGCTAGTTCGTATGAAATAAACATACACGAACTATAGGTATGACATGTGAAACTATATTTACTGACAGCGACTCTAGCTGCCGCAAACTTCATAAAATACACAAACATAATTCCTCTGAGTAATCTTACTGGGGAATAGCATGACAAAATATCAGCTATATAATTCTTGGCAAACTTCGCTTCCCAGACGTACTGTTTGTATTGCCTTTACAAATGGGATACGAGGCTTTGCTTAAAGCATAAACCCTGCTCTTCCAAAACTTCCAAACATATCCCTACGCCGCCACGTTGTCTCTAATCACAAAAAATTGTCTGGTTAAACCAGTTTTATGCTTCGAGTGTCCATATTTCTGGTGCATATGTTCAAAAGTGACATCAGTGGATTACTTTTACATGGGGATAGTTTCGAAACAAAGTCGCCAGCGAGATGTCAAATAACACTAGTGCCTATTACATCCTGCTAATCGTGCGTATATCTGAAACGTTTTAGCACGGTTGTGTGAAATCTACACACGCAGGTCTTCTTTTAGGAGACTCTATTTCACAAAGCTAGTGAGGAATAGTCTAAATGCCGTCTGCCTCCATACAATCAAATAAACAAACAAATAAATTAAAAGAAGATTTTTTCATCTCAAGTTTAACGGTTGATTCCATCGTGAAATTGATTAACAAAGCGACACAAATAGACCTATATCAATGTATATTTCACTCAGTTTGTCTCATGTGGCAGAATCATCCCCAATAAGAGACCACATACACCCGTCCATTAATGTTGACACGTTGCTAATTGACAACGAGTGAGGACGTTTCAATAAACATGGGAATGGATGAGAGAGGTAGCAAAATTTTACAATATTTTTCAATCTTTCGTTCTAATCTTTGGTGATCATGAATTTAAGTAATGATATAGTATAGAAATAATGTTTCAATAGGCGTGTTCAATGGTTATGAATTTTAGGGTGCGGGCTTGCCCTAAATATAAACTTTTCCACACTAACCGTGCGTGAAATAACCATTGAGCACGCTAAAGAAAACAATATTTTTCAAATGCTGAACAGTTAGAGCATTTGTGTACCAGCTTAATAATAATCAAAAAGGGTGTAAAAGACACAATGAGAAATTATATCCACGGAAAAATCTGCCTTTAATTGCTCGGAGTTTCATCTTAGTGGAAACTAATGTTGTTCACCGTACGGAATTGTGCCCTAGACTTTCTGAACGAATTTCCTCATTTCTACGAAGCCGGTGTTAGGGGCCGTGTTATTACTTCATAGTCTTCTCATGAACAATCGCAATAAAAGCGCGACTTAAAATCCTCGGTATTCTAGAGTCTGAATATGAGGTGCCGAGAGAATTAAGCTTTTCTTTGTAGAGTCATACGTTTCGCAAGACGTCGTCAGCTTTTCTTACCTATCTATCCAATAGACAATCTACGCCAGTGATATTTTTATGATAAACGAGTTGACGGGATTACTCAGCAGTCTCACGGCGTCTGTCCAATTGTATACCTGTCATCAGTCTCACGGCGTCTGTCCAATTGTATACCTGTCATCAGTCTCACGGTGTCTGTCCAATTGTATACCTGTCATCAGTCTCACGGCGTCTGTCCAATTGTATACCTGTCATCAGTCTCACGGCGTCTGTCCAATTGTATACCTGTCATCAGTCTCACGGCGTCTGTCCAATTGTATACCTGTCATCAGTCTCACGGCGTCTGTCTGTATACCTGTCATCAGTCTCGGCGTATACCTGTCATCAGTCTCACGGTGTCTGTCCAATTGTATACCTGTCATCAGTCTCACGGCGTCTGTCCAATTGTATACCTGTCATCAGTCTCACGGCGTCTGTCCAATTGTATACCTGTCATCAGTCTCGGCGTCTGTCCAATTGTATACCTGTCATCAGTCTCACGGTGTCTGTCCAATTGTATACCTGTCATCAGTCACGGCGTCTGTCCAATTGTATACCTGTCATCAGTCTCACGGCGTCTGTCCAATTGTATACCTGTCATCAGTCTCACGGCGTCTGTCCAATTGTATACCTGTCATCAGTCTCACGGCGTCTGTCCAATTGTATACCTGTCGAGATGCTATAAATCTTGGCAGGATCTGTGTTGCTAATGGGAAGGAACCGCACTTTATGACATAAATATTTATTTGTGCCGTTTGGGAAATTTCCATTGACTTTCTTTCTAGACTCAGCCGAAAATGAAACATAAACCAAAAGGATGAGCTCATAAGCAGGAATCCGAGGAAGATATTCGAAAGACTGTTTTGAGCAATTTTTAACTTTCAATTGAACATCTCTAGTAATTTAGGAGATAAGGCAAGTAGACCAGTATGGACAACCTAACAATAAGAAACATCTGTGAGAAACGCTTGATCTTTCAGCGTTTTAATATTCCTTTCCTTGAAAATGGCATTATCCGCCCGGATAGTATACTGTGGTACCTCGACAACACAGAATACCATAGGCCTTGGCTCGTCAACATGAGCATCCAGTCATCCGAGATGTTTTTCGGCTTTTAGCAGATACTTGAGGGGTTCCGACTGGGCCAAAATCTGGTTTTACCATAGAGTAAACTAATCCTTGGAAACAAGAAAAAACTGTTGTTGGATTCTTCAATTACCTGGACCAGCGAGTGGGACGGGCAAAGATTTACCCCAACAACACCTGGGGGAGCCATCGAGAAATACATTAATCTGAGAACATATGGGTTTCTTCAATAAACGGGAACGGAAAAAATGCTAACGGAGCGAAATACCTCTAACTTGAGCAAACGCTTTTAAAGGCGATGGACTGGTATCTCCGCTAACTGCCTGTGGTATGTTAGTACAACTGGGTTACCCGAAAACGGCAGTCAACAGTGATGACAGCTCATATGCATCCAAAGATTAGAGACTTACGACGATTATCCGATCTTTGTTGAATTTACAAGGTGATCAAATAACCGTATCCGGAAAGACATTAAAATATAATATCGAGTTTACTTCAGCTGATGATCTGTGTGATCAATGAACCAAGTTCACGTTACATGTACACCAATACCTGTAGATATATATACACCATTTGATATAAGAGTTAGCAGTCTAAAGTAAGAGGCCTTTCCAATTACTTTTCCACCAAAGCCGCCGTGATTTATTGGGAATAAGTGCATTTGAAATTACCTCCCTCATGTCGTCATAGCTAAATGATGTTCCAGGCGAGTAAATGCTAAAGTAAATGCATAACTTTCATCTTGAAAGCCTCTCACACTCTTCTTGGGCTGAATCCATGTACTTCAAGATCCTCATGGTGCTCATATGTACAGGCACAATCAAACCGTGACTGAGATACATCATTCTCTAGATAACGACTTTACAACGAATATCATATGGATTAAGAATACTGATGAGGGATACGGATTTGATATTTTTGGAACATCATGATGTCTTGCTGGCATCATTGAAAACTGTTGACCGCTTCTCTCTTGTAGGAAACTAGCCTATGTTTATGTATACTATGGTTGTCTTTTTGAATTTGGTGCTAATGTTGTTATATGGAATATGGAATAGGTCTTTGGGCTATGGACGCGGATATTCTTTAATGGACGATGGCTGAATTATGAATGTCGGACCAGACGCTTGTAATTACGCTATTTATCGCATATATATCTAATACCTGATCTGACGAATTTATATAGAAAACGTCCCGCAATTAGAAGCAATCGAAGTTGGCCTGGTTTCCAATCGTGACACGAAACATTTTATTCTTTGATGGACAACCAATGTATGTCTGATAATTAATTCTGATAATTAATCCTTAATAATTAATTTTTATTAATAATTATACCAGGATGATAACATACCCGTGCACCTGGACATCAGCTTAGGGTCGCGTACGGAAGCACAGTGTCCATTTGTTAGAACGGTATACCAGGGATATTTGCCCAAACGATGAAATTGGAGCCATGCCATGCTATTTGCTGATGGGATAGTTGAGAGCATTGTACGTTTGCATTCTTTAGGAAAGTTTGTGAGTGCAAAAAGTTCTCTCGAGAAATACGATTGCAGATGTCACATACTTTTAATGCCACGATATATCGTATTTGCAAGGGGTTAGAGTAGTCGACTTTGCCTGAGCTCTGCCAAGTCTACGCAACTGATATGTACCTTCAGCAGTAACAACATTTGCATGAAAATGAAATTGATGAAAATGCTCAGATCTAACCGTGGAGAACAAATCTCGTCTCGCCTAGAATTGCTCGAGTTCTTCTTGTAATTATGAGATGGGATGTCCGTCCGTACGTCCTTCCGTTCGTCCACCCATTCGTGTCCTGTCTTTTTCTGTGACACTTTTCTGTCTACATTTGCAATTTTTGTATTTACACTAGGTGGAGGCGATAGGTCACGTGCCAAAATTGAGTGGTCAATGTGACCCCAAATTCAGGGAATCATTAAAAATCGCAATGTTTGTGGCAGTAGATTCATTAAGGGGAGACGATCTGTCACATATTAACAATGAGGTCAAGGTCAAGACCAGGTTCAGTGACCCCAACATCAGGAAATAATTAAAAATCACATTTTGTGTGTTACTGGATATATCATGGAGAGGCGATGTGTCACGTTGATGTTAAATTGTTGTGCGAACAAAAATTTGACTCTTTTTGCTTTTGGGATGTATTTAGATATGATGCAGTCAGAATATTGGACTGAAGTCATGTGACTTCGTGTCACTACGCCGGAATCTTGTTCCACCACCATTAAATGTTGCGTTAAATTATATTGCAATATCTTTCGTATATAGCAGTT
The DNA here is from genome assembly GCA_036873755.1 of Hanleya hanleyi. Taxonomy (NCBI): domain Eukaryota; kingdom Metazoa; phylum Mollusca; class Polyplacophora; order Lepidopleurida; family Hanleyidae; genus Hanleya; species Hanleya hanleyi. The sequence continues at coordinate 29,131 of JAVTVY010018087.1, forward strand.
TACTGAGACTGAAGTTTTCGGTTGTGATCTTAAGACAACACGGTGTTCCTATTGTCCTTATCCTTAAATTATGTTATACCATTATGTTGAACGCGGCTTGAATCACCATGGCAGGTTACGGTTACATACTCTGTAGAACTGATGAATGTAATATATGAACTTCTCTATCAAAGCAATATATTTGGTCCGGACTAAGAGGATACCATACAACTTCATAATGAGATGATAATTCCCACTCGAGAGACGGAAAATATATCTCATACGAGCCGCCAGGCGAGTTTGGGAATGTATTTATCTTCTCGAGAATGGGAATTTTCATGCCTTTAACAAGCTAATATGGGATTCTTTTTTTCCTTATAATTTAAATCATTACCTTAATCAATATTTTAGTAAAAATGTCAACGACACCCTGAGAAAAGCGTTGATGGAGATCATCAAGCCTGCAGCTTGTTTCGATCGTCGTAAGTGATCAGCCTGCGTCGCATGCGCTTATTCCATATACGTTTGTGGGGCGCTTTTACCGCATGGGTTTTACACTGTATTATTCGGTCGAGACTGTTCACTTCTTGACGGAATGGAGTTTTATAGAAAAAGCAATGCATCATGTGATATCTTCCAGTTTTAAAATACATGATAGCTCAATTCAAATTTTCAAAACGAAATCCAGGATTTTTATTGGTCTATGGGTAAAATTGAAAGAAAATCCAGTCACTCATAAATTTTCTGTAAAAATTCTGTCGCTTCGAACCATTGATGCTGATTATGAAGCGAGACAACTCGAATGTTCATTTGGCGAACACAATAGTTCGAACCGTTTTCTAATTTTTTGATATATCTAACCCATCCACATTTACAACTTATCCAGCTTTCTCATCATTCAAACTATTTCAACCAGAAGTTTACTCTTTATTGGCTAATAGAAGTGCGCTTTTTTGACCAAGACAATTATCCGTGTATTACACAAAACCTTACAGATATATCTACTCAATATCGGCGTATAAGCTTTGTTTAGAAGTCATCCTGGAATAACAGAGCAGAGTTTATGCTCTAGGGACAGTATCGTGTCTATTTGTGATGATGATACTCGATGTACGATCGGCCTGGTAGGTGAAGTTTGCCAAAAACGTAGAGATTACTGTTAATGTTATGTCATGCTATTCGCCAATGGGATAACTGAGGGGGACATGTATTTTAAACAAGTTTGTGAGAGCTCCACGTGCTCTCAGTAAATACAGTTTCAGATGTCATCATACAACTACATACATTCTAAACTACTCATATCCATGGTTTTATTGCCGGTATGAAAGGAAATCCTAGGAATTTTACACTGCCATTGACTTTTTTCTTCGCGAGAATACCATTCTCAAAGGAGGAAACTTGCATAATTACAAGCGTCTGGTCCGTCATTCATAATGTAGCCGTCGTCCATTAAAGAATATTCGTGTCCATAATCCAAAGACCTATTCCATATTCCATATAACAGTATTAGCACCAAATTCAAACAATATACATAAACATAGGCTAGTTTCCTGTAAGAGACATAATGATGTTCCAAAAATATCAAATCCGTATCGCTGATCAGTATTCTTAAACCATATGATTACTAATGTTCAATATGTTTCAGTTGATCAATATTCAGTTGGCTTAAAAATACCAACTATTCAACCAGAGTCTGTGATTGCCACTTCCTTTTGGTCAATGTCGGCCCAGTTAACCAATAATCTGCCAGAACCAGCACTTCGGGTTTATCTTTTAATTCTATTGTGCAACCCTCTCATTCGTGTGTTGTAGGAAAACTGACGTTAAAAGATAGCAATCAGACTAAACTTCCTAACGGACTACCATTCAGTTCAAACCGGAGGCGGAACATCTCCATTTAGTCTTCAAATGTTCACAGCGTGACTGAGATACAGTATGCTCTAGATAACGAGCTGGAAATTCATTTGGATTTAATAATAGTAATAATCTTTTTACCAACATGATGTCATTGAAAACTGATGAGAACTTCTCACTTGCATATTGTTCTTTTCTTCATGTTCGGCGTTGGTGCTGACTGTCGACCGTAAACAGTATTTCGAGTATTGACGTGGAAACGTGGTGAGTTGAATCGGAAATGATGGAACTGACACCTGCAGATATGCCCTTCCGTCTCTGTTCTTCTACAACAGTAACATACACCATTAGCTTTAATGACATTTAAACAGTGTGGAATTGATACAACTATATAGTTAGCTGTTAAAGGATCGAGTGAGTGAGCGGGTGATTGAATAGGGTTTAACGCCGCTTTCAACATGTTTTCAGCTATATCACGACGGGGAAGGGCAAAGAGGGGAGGGAAAGGTGCGCGGGTACCTACTTGTAACAGAGCATATCCAATGCTGCCATTTTATAGTGCTGTCTCACTGAAATATCATGCCGTAGGCAGATATGACGCCCCTCCCAGTCAAACTATACTGACACCAAGCGAACCAGTCCTTGTTCTATCCTCTAAATGCTGGGCGTAAGCGAGGAAGCAAGAAGCCACATTTGGTATGCAACAGACTTTGGTATGACCCGGCCTGGAATCGAACCCAGTTCCCGCCGCTTACGAGGCCGACGTTCGAATCATTAGGCCAGATCAAAAGGGAAGATTGAAATTACAAGCGTCTGGTCCGTCATTCATAATTCAGCTCAAACCTCTTCGTATCTCATGTATTCGTGGATTCTACAAGTTCCACTTTTATGGATAACCGTAAACGTTTGTTGTTTCACGGCTCATCAACAGCACACAGCATAACATTGTACTAGATATCAACACAGAATCTTGTGTTTTTATTTAAACACAAAATGTTGACCCATTGTAGCACCGTGTATATCGACACACATGTTTGTGGATCATACAAATTATACAAACAATTGGAAAGTGGTTTTTGTGTTTTAATTCTGATGCACCTAACACTTGGGTCACAGAGGCAAGTACTGACAATCGTCCGAAATAGTACGCCGGACGAAGAGGTTCGGGCAGTATTCAGAGAGCTGGACTCGTTCAAGTGGTGATTTACTTATACCTGACTATTGTGTTTTACGCCCTTTACGGAGGGCATAATTTATGATGTCTTCGCTTCTCAAAGCTCCAAAATATTGGATATTTAAACACTGTCTAGTTTAATTAAGGTAGCACACCGCCGTAACGATGTGAGTGAAAGTTGTTCACATAAGGTAAACGACGTGAATGGAACAATAGAACCCATTTGCAAGCCCGAGGATGTAAACCTGTTTGTCACAGAACCTTGATGGTGTTACATATAACACCTTCTGAAGACTCGAGATATTGTGGCTGATGACACGAAACAAGCGTCTAGCCCCTCATTCAATATTCAGCCGTCGCCCATTAACGAATTTCCGCGTCCATAATCCAAAGACCTTATTCATATAACTAAAATTAAGTTAAATTAAATAAAAAGAATAAATCATAGTAAGCATAAAAATAGATCAGTTTCCTGCAAGAGAGAATCGGTCTACAGTTTTCAGTGATGTCGGTAAGACATCATGGTGTTCCAAAAATATCAAATCCGTATCATTATTATTAATCCATATGATTTTCGTTGTGAAGTCGTTATCTAAAATATTACCTATCTCAGTCACGCTTTGATTGTGACTGTTCATATGAACACTATGAAGATCTTGTAATACATGGGTTCATACCGCCTTTAAGTGGAGGCGTTCGGTGATATAGCCCTGTTTCTAAGTTCAACAATAATTTTTTGTGACGTTGATTAAAATCGTCACATTTAGCACGAGATCTTGCAAATTCTACTAGGCGAGATATAAACACGCCATATGCAGGCCCCACTGGAATATTAATGTCCAGATAGAAATTGTAATCGTCTGGTTTGTCATAAAGTCGACGAGAGAGAAAGCTCGCTTCGGTTTTATAGATATAGTCTAAATATGATCTGCCGTTAAAATCCAGTGGAGGTGGATATATATCATTGCCTGCGTCATTTATATAGTGAGTTCTCCCAACGGTGAGAAAATCGTCTATCTAGCGATTTGTGACTGAGAAGGAACGAGGGTTGAAAGGATATGTTTTTGAAAGTACTTTTGAAGGTGCACAATTAATACCCATTGGAATACCTATATGCTGTTGATATATTGTTTTGCCAAATTTTAAACAGATATAATGAGAAATTCAAGCAACTCGATAAACAAAGAAACATCCCATGAATGATATCCCCTGTATGTAGTAGAGCTAAAGAATTCCTTATGGCTTATGACATTAATTTCGGTGATTAGTTTTCTTGAACACCGATACTATTAATGAACTAAGACGGTTAATAAGATCCCGATGAGGGATTGTAGTATAGAGAGTCGAGAAATGTCATGCGGATACCTATCTGTACAGTATTTATTCTTTCGCATCAAGTTCTTCCGAAAGAAGTTTTTCAATTCCAGAGCCATTAAAACTAGTAACAGTAAAACACTCTTCATAATTAGCATTTCTTTGGGAATTTTTCAGGGACTTTTCATAGATGGGAAAAGATCCAAGATAGACGATCTGAACAATGTTCTCTTTCGAATTATTTCTAGCATTCTTTCATTGGCAAAGCTAAAAAACGCTGCTCGCATGCGAATTCAGTCTTTAACGATTTTGATCAACACAGAAAGCTTGTATCTGCAAACGAGACAGACGGAAAAACACCCATTAAATCGTTTAGAAGAACTAACAAATTAGATATTCAAGTATTTGAAAAGAGCAGACCATTATAGAGCCATGCGCAGAAAAGCTGCGCGCCGCGGTTTTAATCCCAATGCAATCAAAGGGTATATCGGACAGGAGGAAGTATATAATCTGATGCCATTAGAATATGGCCTGGACAGGTCCATCAAAGAGGTATCTTCTTTATCCCGTGGATAGGGCACATCCAAAGTATGGTGCAGTATACCTTGGAACTGGAGATCTCGCAATGAACAATGAACAAAAGTGCAGAACACCCTACACCTCTTTTAAGTCATCTAATCCTATTGATAAAAAACAGTATATACAATTGTAGAAGGGTATCAAGGCGGCCGTGTTGGGAAGTAACTAAAGCATTTATTTTAAAAACAAGAAAAACTGAAAAATTTATTGCTACACAAAATAAGAACATGACACAGTTTATCAAGAAATGGGGGCCCCTGACAGACATCACAGAGGCATGATGTTTGAGGATATATATTTAGTGCAATTATGTGTGCGTAACGGCGGCTCAACAATGAATGTATGCCTACTTGTATATATATTTTCAAAGGGATGTTTATTTGGGCATAAGTTACCGCAGGTATAAAAAGATAATTTCTATTGAAGAACTGTTATATCCTAATAATAAGCTCTTTACCTCATAGCCACGTGAGCCTGTATAGGGCAATGTAAAATCGTGGCTGCTGAAATCATAAATAAATGCCTACGGGTTTGTACTAAAAAAACAAAAAAACAAAAAAAACAAAAAAAAAAACCAAAAAAAAAAGTTATAAAACAGACGGACGGGAAGACATAGCTCGAAATCAATACATTTCTTGATTGCCTTAAATTTGAGGTGTACCTGAATTGTCATCACAATCTGATCTGGAGTTATAGCGCGATCATTGTCGGGCTATTGTCTTATTCACCACAAGGGTAATGCATATCCAAAGTATAGAACCAGTCCACAACCTGGGATGGATGTTATAGCATGGACAAGAAAAGTTAACAGACTGACAGAAGAACCCAGGGAAGTCACCGTCTCCAATGTACGACCCGTGCTTGCCGTTTTGAACTGTATTGGCGATTGGCCAATGTCATAGTTATAATATTTAAGTTTACTCAAGTTAAATCGGAACGTGACTGAGATACATCCAAACATTCATAAGTGACAGTGTATTATATAATGGGGCACAGTATACTGGCTTGCTACCATCATCAAAAATCGTTGACAGCTTCTTTGTCAAGATACTAAATAGCGTTGACCTTATATTTGAGGTTGTGCATGGTCATACGAAACGTTCTTGCGATTAGAGATGCAGAATATTGTGCATGAACGTCGACGGCAGAACATCAAATGTTGCACCAGGCGCCTATACATAAAGATAAACTCTAGGCATCCGATGTGTGCTACAGGTTTAACCGCCAACAGAATAGTTCAGATTGTACCAGAATCTGAATCTGTCAAGAAGTTAAAGTAACATGGAAACACAATGTTGAATAATGCTCTTTCAATAGGCTGACTTTTCTTTACCTACGTGAGATGCTAAAATGAACAGGAGACTGCGCTTTTAGTGTACATGTGCAATGAGCAGTAAATGTGCATTACATAACGCACATGAACGTTTCTTTTTTATGCACACATACAGATGGACATGACGAATGAAGCCTAATCTCAATAATGTGTAAGTGAGAGTCACACAGATGCAGTAAATGTGCAGTACACATCGCGCAGTCGCAGAAAGTATAGTACGCATCGCACCTATGCAGTACATGTGCAGTACAAATAGCAAATGGGCGCTCAGTTGTTATGCTCAAGCACACATGCAGATGCATGGACACGATGAATGAAGCCAAAAGCGATAATTTTCAATTATTTTATTTGCAGATGTGCAGTAAATGTTAGTTTGCGTCGCTTATTATCGATTAATAATTGATTTTTATATACTCAAGCGTATTTGATGAATAAAGCATTGCAAAAACTACACGATTTCATCTTTCTCTTTGTTTAGCTTGTAAACTTTCATGTCGTTATTCACTATCGGATTGTCTCCCCTTATCTTCATGTTAACACTGCTACTTACCTAAAAGTTATGGGAAGGTTTTCATTTGAAGAAGTTATCTTCCCTTAATGGCATCCTCCTTTGTCGCATGTGTGAATTACAAGCGTCTAGTCCGTCATTCATAATCCAGCCGTCGTCCATTAGAGAATATCCGCGCCCATAATCCAAAGACCTATTCCATATTCCATATAACAGTATTAGCACCAAATTCAAAAAGACAATCATTGTATACATAAACATAGGTTTGTTTCCTGAAAGAGAGAAGCGGTTAACAGTTTTCAATGATGCCGGCAAGACATCATGATGTTCCAAAAATATCAAATCCGTATCGCTGATCAGTATTCTTAATCCATAATATTCGTTGTAAAGTCGTCATCTAAAGAATGATGTATCTCAGTCACGCTTTGATTGTGACTGTTCATATGAGTACCATGAGGATCTTGAAGTACATGGGTTCATACGGCCCCTAGCCCCGGGTTAAGCGGAATTAGACACAAGTTACGAAACGTAGCGCCATAGATCTTGCACGCTACGTTCGTATTTTGCTATCAGCATGCGATATGTATCGCCAAATTTGAGAAACTTTGAGTGGAGGCGCTTGGTGGAATAGCCCTGTTTTATAACTTTCTGCAACAATGTTTTGTGACGTTGATTAAAATCGTCACATTTAACACAGGATCTAGCAAATGCTACTAAGCGAGATATGTATACGCCATATGCAGGTCCCACTGGAATATTACTATCCAGAAACGGATAGTTTACGATGTCGAAATTTAATCATCTCTTTTGTCATAAAGTCGACGAGAGAGAATGCCCGCTTCATTTTTATAGAGATAGAGATCTAAATAAGATGTGCCTGTAGGGCTATCTGTAGTTTCCTTCAAATCCAGTGAAGGTGGATATATATCCTTCACTGGGTCATTTATATAGCGATTATCCACAGCGAGAAGATCGTCTACATAGCGTTTAGTGAATGAAGGAACGGGCTTTGAATGGATCGGTTTTTGAAAGCGCCTGCATATAGTCATATTCATAAGAGAACAGATACAGGTCAGCCAACAGGGTTAGTACCCATTGGAATACCTATATGCTGCTGATATATTGTGTTGCCAAATTTCACATAGATATTTTCAATGAGAAATACTGTTATATGGAATATGGAATAGGTCTTTGGATTATGGACGCGGATATTCTCTAATGGACGACGGCTGAATTATGAATGACGGACCAGACGCTTGTAATTGGCTTTACAGCATTTTGGTGTTTATGTTATTTCTTCATCGGTGCCAATTACTGTATTTAGTGATCACAACCCACTTGTTTTCATAAGTAAGATGAAAAACAAAAATCAAAGATTGTTGAGATGGAGTTTGGTGTTACAAGAATACAATATTGAAATCAGACATATTAAGGGCAAGGACAATTTGATCACTGATTGTTTGTCTCGCATATAACGTACATATGTTTGCCAACATTTTTGCTGTTGTAATATAGATTTTTTTTGTAATGTTTTGAATTGTCAAGAAAGTTCCAAGTTTGAAACTTTTTTTTAAGAGGGGGAGTGTCATGGTATTGCAGTATAAAATTAGACACTGAAGATATTGAGTTCTAGAATACATGGAGCTGATGTGTCCTGTTACACCACCCTGTTCTGTGGTCATACTTCATGGAATTTTCTCGAAGTCGTGAGCGATTTATTGCAAGTAAATTGCAAGTCGCGTCGAATAATACGAAGACACCCGTGTGACGCGGGTAATTGGGTCACAGCGCCATCTACACATAGGCTGTTATGAAATTGTAATTTACTATTATTGGACTGTCGATGTTTCTGGAATTACAAGCGTCTAGTCCGTCATTCATAATCCAGCCGTCGTCCATTAGAGAATATCCGCGTCCATAATCCAAAGACCTATTCCATTTTCCACATAACAGTATTAGCACCAAATTCAAAAAGACAATCATAGTATAGATAAACATAGGCTTGTTTCCTGCAAGAGAGAAGCGGTCAACAGTTTTCAATGATGCCGGCAAGACATCATGATGTTCCAAAAATATCAAATCCGTATCGCTGATCAGTATTCTTATCCATAATATTCGTTGTAAAGTCGTCATCTAAAGAATGATGTATCTCAGTCACGCTTTGATTGTGACTGTTCATATGAGTACTATGAGGATCTTGAAGTACATGGGTTCATACGGCCCCTAGCCCCGGGTTAAGCGGAATTAGACACAAGTTACGAAACGTAGCGCCATAGATCTTGCACGCCACGTTCGTATTTTGCTATCAGCATGCGATATGTATCGCCAAATTTGAGAAACTTTGAGTGGAGGCGTTTGGTGGAATAGCCCTGTTTTATAAGTTTCTGTAACAATGTTTTGACGTTGATTAAAATCGTCACATTTAACACAGGATCTAGCAAATGCTACTAAGCGAGATATGTATACGCCATATGCAGGTCCCACTGGAATATTACTATCCAGAAAGTGATGTTAGTTACATGATGTCGAAATTGTAATCATCTCTTTTGTCATAAAGTCGACATAAAGTTTGTCATACTGTTTTGTGTGGTTAATAATTTCGGTTTTTCGAAGCTGTTGTGATTGCATTCAGTTAGATCATGGCAAAGCCAATGCTAAACGGTGGAACATTTTGATTTGGTAGAATGTACTTGAATGCCACATAGAGTATAAATAGCCCGACAACTAGTCAGGTATTCTGGGGAGATTCCAAACGACTGCTGGATTGTATATTCCTGTGAATTAACTCTTGGCGCTGCGTTATCTACGTGATTGAACTGTCGGAGATTGGACCATTTGCTGGAACTGTAAACGGCTGAGCGGTGTTGGACTATCAAAATACAGAACAGCGATTTCTGCGCGTCGGCACGGACTGTATAGAGATTTGCACGTCAAAACGGACTGTGAAGGATACACTGGTATAGCATTGAACAGTAAGACTATATTTGACATTTATTTGCTGTATTGACCTTACTTAATTTGTATATGATTTTAGTATTGTAAATAAATATTTGATTGTTAATCCTTGACATCACAAAAATTTTCTGTTGCGTATTTTCTATTATCGTTTATGACGTAACACGAAAATATCCATATGAAAGTGTTTCCAGACAAACCACCAATCTTTAAAAGATTTTAAAACGTACGTCGCTATGAAGAATGCTACCATAACACACATACTGGTCTATCTGATAGCGAGTCACATTGATACATACAGGATTACTCCAATTAAAGAGTTAATGCACTCATTTTGATAATATGCATTGTGGGAAAAGTAAGTTATATCGACGATCCTTTTCCTATGTGACTGCCTCGGATTTTCGATTTTTTTCAACTGTTTGATAACAAAACAGAAAACGAAACTGAAAAAATGCCTGAAGTGACGCCAAAAGGAGCGCTATGATGGCAGCGACGTCGCGTTAGAACAGCTTTAAATAGGAGTGCTTAGGGCTTAGTCCACAGTTGCGGATTTTTGGTCCCCCTCAAATTCTTTGAAGTTAATATTCCACCAGGTTTGACCCCATGAGAATTTTTATTGGCTTATTCTTCATTAATATTTGTAATATCATTCAGTTGACTGGTTGATTTGCTTCAAATCAATACATGGTATTTCGCCAGTTAGATTGGCCAATGCTTCCCTATGAAGATGGAAGCGCGAAAGTGTGGCTGTAAATTGGGGCCTTTTTCTGCTTGCGAGCACATGGTATATTTTGCAGTGGCAAAATGAGCTTGAAATCCGCGTGGTCGAGCCCCTATTTTCTTTGCCAATTTTTGTTGATCCTTCGACTGGGCACAGTGTCGGTGAGTTTCAAAGCAATCGATTGTCAAGTTTTTTCTGTGATGGGGAGAGAATATGACCTATTTTGGGCCAAATTTAGAGGATTTTCCTGAAGTTTGGGGCATGTTCAGTAGGGGTTATGGGGACCCTGATTTCGGTCAGCTATGTTTACATCTGTCTCAGCTTCATGGCAAGAGCCTACTCTTTCAGAAAATATATAGTTCTATGGGGGTTCTCTCATAATACGGTTGCTGTTTAGCATAAAATGAACCTGCCTACTGCTTAATTTCAGATGCCATGGCCCTTCTGTAGACTGCTACCTATATGACAGAACAGGCATTTTCTCAGGTAACATTAAATTTGCATATCTGACTAAAAATTTTCCATCCAGAACTAATATTGTTTTCTATCAAGTTGAACACAATTCAAAGCAATGCTATTCACACCCAACACAGGACTGAAATTATTAAAGCAGTACAGGGGCTTGGGCTAGAAAGGGGGGAGGGGTAACTCTTAGCATGGCCAGGAAATATCTGTTAAAAGGTGTGTAGAATTGCCAACATCCATGTTGGTGTTTTATCGGGGGGAGGGAGGGGGTTCAATTGTCCCAGGAATTTTTCAAAAGTTTTAGTGTCACAGAATAATTCCTCTGGGACCATTAAAACAGCCCTACCCCCCCCCCACCCGCCCCCCATAAAACCAGCATTGGAGTTGGCAATACTATACTATACACAATGTAACAGATATTCGGATTCCCCTGCTATGCTAAGAGTTATCCACCCCTTCTAGCCCAAGCCCCTGTGCTGGTTTCATAATTCCAGTCCTGTGTTGGGTGTGAATATCATTGTTTTGAATTGTGTGCAACATAATTGTAAACAATATTAGTACTGAATGCAAAATTTTCAGTCAGATATATTCAAATTTGACATAGCAGTCTAGCCTGGCAAAATGGCGTCGCAAAAACTGTCAAAATATGAATGGGGTAGGGGGAAAGGTATGGCTCTGTTTTATCTTAATATGACTTTCAACCATTGAGTGTCATATATCATTATACTTGTACAGACCCATAGATTGAAAGGAGTAGATAAAAAAAATCCACAAAAAGTACCCTTCACTTAAAGGGCTTAGTCCACAGTTGCGGATTTTTGGTCCCCCTCAAATTCTTTGAAGTTAATATTCCACCAGGTTTGACCCCATGAGAATTTTTATTGGCTTATTGTTTATTAATATTTGTAATATCATTCAGTTGACTGGTTGATTTGCTTCAAATCAATACATGGTATTTTGCCAGTTAGATTGGCCAATGCTTCTCTATGAAGATGGAAGTGCGAAAGTGTGGCTGTAAATTGGGGCCTTTTTCTGCTTGCGAGCACATGGTATATTTTGCAGTGGGGAAATGAGCTTGAAATCCGCGTGGGCGACCCCCGATTTTCTTTGCCAATTTTTGTTGATCCTTCGACTGGGCACAGTGTCGGTGAGTTTCAAAGCAATCGATTGTCAAGTTTTATCTGTGATGGGGAGAGAATATGACCTATTTTGGGCCAAATTTAGAGGATTTTCCTGAAGTTTGGGGCATGTTCAGTAGGGGCTATGGGGACCCTGATTTCGGTCAGCTATGTTTACATCTGTCTCAGCTTCATGGCCAGAGCCTACTCTTTCAGAAAATATATAGTTCTATGGGGGTTCTCTCAAAACACGGTTGCTGTTTGGCATATAATAAACCAGCCTACTGTTTAATTTCAGATGCCTTGGCTCTTCTGTAGACTGCTACCTATATGACAGAACAGGCATTTTCTCAGGTAACATTAAATTTGCATATCTGACTCGAAATTCTCCATCCAAAACTATTATTGTTTACTATCAAGTTGAACACAATTCAAAACAATACTATTCACACCCAACACAGGACTGAAATTATTGAACCAGCACAGGGGCTTGGACTGGAAAGGGGGGGAGGAGGGGTAACTCTTAGCATGGCCAGAAAATACCTGTTACAAGATGTGTAGCATTGCCAACATCAATGTTGGTGTTTGATCGGGAGGGGGGTGTCAATTGTCCCAAGAATTTCCCAGAAGTTTTAGTGTCACAGAATAATTCCTCTGTGACCATTAAAACAGCCCCACCCCACCCCCCCCCTCCTATAAAACCAGCATTGGAGATGGCAATACTATACACAATGTAACAGATATTCCCTCGTCATGCTAAGAGTTATCCACCCCTCCCCCCTTCTAGCCCAAGATCCTGTGCTGGTTTCATAATTCCAGTCCTGTGTTGGGTGTGAATATCATTGTTTTGAATTGTGTTCAACATAATAGTAAACAATATTAGTGCTGAATACAACATTTTCAGTCAAATATATTCAAATTTGACATAGCGGTCCAGCCTGACAAAATGGCGTCGCAAAAACTGTCAAAATATGAATGGGGTAGGGGGAAAGTTGTGGTTCTGTTTGATCTTAATATGACTTTCAACCATTGACTGTCATATACCATTATACTTGTACAGACTCATAAATTGAAGTGAATAGATAAAAATAAATCCACAAAAAGTACCCTTCACGTATAGTTGCGGATTTTTGGTCTCCCTCAAAATCTTTGAAGTTAATTCCCCCAGGTTTGACCCCATGAGAATTTTTATTGGCTTATTCTTCATTAATATTTGTAATATCATTCAGTTGACTGGTTGATTTGCTTCAAATCAATACATGGTATTTCGCCAGTTAGATTGGCCAATGCTTCCCTATGAAGATGGAAGCGCGAAAGTGTGGCTGTAAATTGGGGCCTTTTTCTGCTTGCGAGCACATGGTATATTTTGCAGTGGCAAAATGAGCTTGAAATCCGCGTGGTCGAGCCCCTATTTTCTTTGCCAATTTCTGTTGATCCTTCGACTGGGCACAGTGTCGGTGAGTTTCAAAGCAATCGATTGTCAAGTTTTTTCTGTGATGGGGAGAGAATATGACCTATTTTAGGCCAAATTTAGAGGATTTTCCTGAAGTTTGGGGCATGTTCAGTAGGGGTTATGGGGACCCTGATTTCGGTCAGCTATGTTTACATCTGTCTCAGCTTCATGGCAAGAGTCTACTCTTTCAGAAAATATATAGTTCTATGGGGGTTCTCTCAAAACACGGTTGCTGTTTGGCATATAATAAACCAGCCTACTGTTTAATTTCAGATGCCTTGGCTCTTCTGTAGACTGCTACCTATATGACAGAACAGGCATTTTCTCAGGTAACATTAAATTTGCATATCTGACTCGAAATTCTCCATCCAAAACTATTATTGTTTACTATCAAGTTGAACACAATTCAAAACAATACTATTCACACCCAACACAGGACTGAAATTATTGAACCAGCACAGGGGCTTGGACTGGAAAGGGGGGGAGGAGGGGTAACTCTTAGCATGGCCAGAAAATACCTGTTACAAGATGTGTAGCATTGCCAACATCAATGTTGGTGTTTGACCGGGAGGGGGGGGTCAATTGTCCCAGGAATTTCCCAGAAGTTTTAGTGTCACAGAATAATTCCTCTGTGACCATTAAAACAGCCCCACCCCACCCCACCCCCCCCCCCCCACCCTTCCCATAAAACCAGCATTGGAGATGGCAATACTATACACAATGTAACAGATATTCCCTTGTCATGCTAAGAGTTATCCACCCCTTCCCCCCCTTCTGGCCCAAGCTCCTGTGCTGGTTTCATAATTGCAGTTCTGTGTTGGGTGTGAATATCATTGTTTTGAATTATGTTCAACATAATAGTAAACAATATTAGTACTGAATGCAAAATTTTCAGTCAAATATATTCAAATTTGACATAGCGGTCCAGCCTGACAAAATGGCGTCACAAAAACTGTCAAAATATGAATGGGGTAGGGGGAAAGTTGTGGCTCTGTTTTATCTTAATATGACTTTCAACCATTGACTGTCATATACCATTATACTTATACAGACCCATAAATTGAAGTGAATAGATAAAAATAAATCCACAAAAAGTACCCTTCACTTATATGACAGAACAGGCATTTTCTCAGGTAACATTAAATTTGCATATCTGACTCGAAATTTTCCATCCAGAACTACTATTGTTTACTATCAAGTTGAACACAATTCAAAACAATGCTATTCACACCCAACACAGGACTGAAAATATTGAACCAGCACAGGGGCTTGGACTAGAAAGGGGGGGAGGGGTAACTCTTAGCATGGCCAGAAAATATCTGTTACAAAATGTGTAGCATTGCCAACATCAATGTTGGTGTTTGACCGGGAGGGGGGGTCAATTGTCCCAGGAATTTCCCAGAAGTTTTAGTGTCACAGAATAATTCCTCTGTGACCATTAAAACAGCCCCACCCCACCCCACCCCCCCCTTCCCATAAAACCAGCATTGGAGATGGCAATACTATACACAATGTAACAGATATTCCCTTGTCATGCTAAGAGTTATCCACCCCTCCCCCCCTTCTAGCCCAAGCTCCTGTGCTGGTTTCATAATTCCAGTCCTGTGTTGGGTGTGAATATCATTGTTTTGAATTGTGTTCAACGTAATAGTAAACAATATTAGTACTGAATGCAACATTTTCAGTCAAATATATTCAAATTTGACATAGTGGTCCAGCCTGACAAAATGGCGTCGCAAAAACTGTCAAAATATGAATGGGGTAGGGGGAAAGTTGTGGCTCTGTTTGATCTTAATATGACTTTCAACCATTGACTGTCATATACCATTATACTTGTACAGACCCATAAATTGAAGTGAATAGATAAAAATAAATCCACAAAAAGTACCCTTCACTTAAAGGGCTCAGTCCATAGTTGCGGATTTTTGGTCCCCCTCAAAATCTTTGAAGTTAATATTCCACCAGGTTTGACCCCATGAGAATTTTTGTTGGCTTTTTGTTTATTGATATTTGTGATATCATTCAGTTGACTAGTTGATTTGCTTCAAATCAGTACATGGTATTTTGCCAGTAGGATTGGCCCATGCCTCACTATGCAGATGGAATTGTGAAAGTGTGGCTGTGAATTGGGGCCATTTTCAGCTTACGAGCACATGGCATACTTTACGGTGTAAAATCGAGCTTGAAAACCGCGTGGTCGACACCCTATTTTCTTTGCCAATTTTTGTTGGTCCTTGGACTGGGCACACTGTCGGTGAGTTTCAGGACAATTGAATAACAAGTTTTTTCTTTGGTGGAGGGGGAATATTACCCATTTTGGACCAATTTTAGAGGATTTTCCTGAAGTTTGAAGCAAGTTCAGTATGGGTTATGGGGACCCTGATTTTCGTCAACAAGGCTTACATCTGTTTCGGCTTTATGTCAAGAGCCTACTCTTTCAGAAAATATATAGTTCTATGGGGGTTCTCTAATAACACGGTTGCTGTTTAGCATAAAATAAATCTGCCTACTGTTTAATTTCAGATGCCATGGCCCTTCTGTAGACTGCAGCCTATATGACAGAACAGGTCTTTTCTCAGGTAACATTAAATTTGCATATCTGACTCGAAATTCTCCATCCAGAACTACTATTGTTTACCATCAAGTTGAACACAATTCAAAACAATGCTATTCACACCCAACACAGGACTGAAAATATTGAACCAGCACAGGGGCTTGGACTAGAAAGGGGGGGAGGGGTAACTCTTAGCATGGCCAGAAAATATCTGTTACAAAATGTGTAGCATTGCCAACATCAATGTTGGTGTTTGACCGGGAGGGGGGGGTCAATTGTCCCAGGAATTTCCCAGAAGTTTTAGTGTCACAGAATAATTCCTCTGTGACCATTAAAACAGCCCCACCCCACCCCACCCCCCCCACCCTTCCCATAAAACCAGCATTGGAGATGGCAATACTATACACAATGTAACAGATATTCCCTTGTCATGCTAAGAGTTATCCACCCCTCCCCCCACCCTTCTAGCCCAAGCTCCTGTGCTGGTTTCATAATTCCAGTCCTGTGTTGGGTGTGAATATCAATGTTTTGAATTGTGTTCAACGTAATAGTAAACAATATTAGTACTGAATGCAACATTTTCAGTCAAATATATTCAAATTTGACATAGTGGTCCAGCCTGACAAAATGGCGTCGCAAAAACTGTCAAAATATGAATGGGGTAGGGGGAAAGTTGTGGCTCTGTTTGATCTTAATATGACTTTCAACCATTGACTGTCATATACCATTATACTTGTACAGACCCATAAATTGAAGTGAATAGATAAAAATAAATCCACAAAAAGTACCCTTCACTTAAATGACAGAACAGGCCTTTTCTCAGGTAACATTAAATTTGCATATCTGACTCGAAATTCTCCATCCAGAACTACTATTGTTTACCATCAAGTTGAACACAATTCAAAACAATGCTATTCACACCCAACACAGGACTGAAAATATTGAACCAGCACAGGGGCTTGGACTAGAAAGGGGGGGGGGTAACTCTTAGCATGGCCAGAAAATATCTGTTACAAAATGTGTGGCATTTGCCCAACATCAATGTTGGTGTTTGACCGGGAGAGGTCAATTGTCCCAGGAATTTCCCAGAAGTTTTAGTGTCACAGAATAATTCCTCTGTGACCATTAAAAGAAACGCAACCCCACCCCACCCCACCCCCCACCCTTCCCATAAAACCAGCATTGGAGATAGCAATACTATACACAATGTAACAGATATTCCCACTTGTCATGCTAAGAGTTATCACCCCTCCCCACCCTTCTAGCCCAAGCTCCTGTGCTGGTTTCATAATTCCAGTCCTGTGTTGGGTGTGAATATCATTGGTTTGAATTGTGTTCAACATAATAGTAAACAATATTAGTACTGAATGCAAAATTTTCAGTCAAGTATATTCAAATTTGACATAGCGGTCCAGCCTGACAAAATGGCGTCGCAAAAACTGTCAAAATATGAATGGGGTAGGGGGAAAGTTGTGGCTCTGTTTTATCTTAATATGACTTTCAACCACTGACTGTCATATACCATTATACTTGTACAGACCCATAAATTGAAGTGAATAGATAAAAATAAATCCACAAAAAGTACCCTTCACTTAAAGGGCTCAGTCCACAGTTGCGGATTTTTGGTCCCCCTCAAAATCTTTGAAGTTAATATTCCACCAGGTTTGACCCCATGAGAATTTTTGTTGGCTTTTTGTTTATTGATATTTGTGATATCATTCAGTTGACTAGTTGATTTGCTTCAAATCAGTACATGGTATTTTGCCAGTAGGATTGGCCCATGCCTCACTATGCAGATGGAAGTGTGAAAGTGTGGTTGTGAATTGGGGCCATTTTCAGCTTACGAGCACATGGCATACTTTACGGTGTAAAATCGAGCTTGAAAACCGCGTGGTCGACACCCTATTTTCTTTGCCAAATTTTGTTGGTCCTTGGACTGGGCACACTGTCGGTGAGTTTCAGGACAATTGAATAACAAGTTTTTTCTTTGGTGGAGGGGGAATATTACCCATTTTGGACCAATTTTAGAGGATTTTCCTGAAGTTTGAAGCAAGTTCAGTATGGGTTATGGGGACCCTGATTTCGTCAACAAGGCTTACATCTGTTTCGGCTTTATGTCAAGAGCCTACTCTTTCAGAAAATATATAGTTCTATGGGGGTTCTCTAATAACACGGTTGCTGTTTAGCATAAAATAAATCTGCCTACTGTTTAATTTCAGATGCCATGGCCCTTCTGTAGACTGCAGCCTATATGACAGAACAGGCCTTTTCTCAGGTAACATTAAATTTGCATATCTGACTCGAAATTCTCCATCCAGAACTACTATTGTTTACCATCAAGTTGAACACAATTCAAAACAATGCTTTTCACACCCAACACAGGACTGAAAATATTGAACCAGCACAGGGGCTTGGACTAGAAAGGGGGGGGGGGGTAACTCTTAGCATGGCCAGAAAATATCTGTTACAAGATGTGTAGAATTGCCAACATCAATGTTGGTGTTTTATCGGGAGGGGGGTGTCAATTGTCCCAGGAATTTCCCAGAAGTTTTAGTGTCACAGAATAATTCCTCTGGGACCATTAAAACAGCCCTACCGCCCACCCACCCCCATCCCTTCTCATAAAACCAGCATTGGATATGGCAATACTATACACAATGTAACAGATATTCCCCTGTCATGCTAAGAGTTATCCACCCCTCCCCCCTTCTAGCCCAAGCTCCTGTGCTGGTTTCATAATTCCAGTCCTGTGTTGGGTGTGAATATCATTGTTTTGAATTGTGTTCAACATAATAGTAAACAATATTAGTACTGAATGCAAAATTTTCAGTCAAATATATTCAAATTTGACATAGCGGTCCAGCCTGACAAAATGGCGTCGCAAAAACTGTCAAAATATGAATGGGGTAGGGGAAAGTTGTGGCTCTGTTTTATCTTAATATGACTTTCAACCATTGACTGTCATATACCATTATACTTGTACAGACCCATAAATTGAAGTGAATAGATAAAAATAAATCCACAAAAAATACCCTTCACGTAAAGGGCTCAGTCTATAGTTGCGGATTTATGGTCCCCTCAAAATCTTTGAAGTTAATATTCCACCAGGTTTGACCCCATGAGAATTTTTGTTGGCTTTTTGTTTATTGATATTTGTGATATCATTCAGTTGACTAGTTGATTTGCTTCAAATCAGTACATGGTATTTTGCCAGTAGGATTGGCCCATGCCTCACTATGCAGATGGAAGTGTGAAAGTGTGGCTGTGAATTGGGGCCATTTTCAGCTTACGAGCACATGGCATACTTTACGGTGTAAAATCGAGCTTGAAAACCGCGTGGTCGACACCCTATTTTCTTTGCCAATTTTTGTTGGTCCTTGGACTGGGCACACTGTCGGTGAGTTTCAGGACAATTGAATAACAAGTTTTTTCTTTGGTGGAGGGGGAATATTACCCATTTTGGACCAATTTTAGAGGATTTTCCTGAAGTTTGAAGCAAGTTCAGTATGGGTTATGGGGACCCTGATTTTCGTCAACAAGGCTTACATCTGTTTCGGCTTTATGTCAAGAGCCTACTCTTTCAGAAAATATATAGTTCTATGGGGGTTCTCTAATAACACGGTTGCTGTTTAGCATAAAATAAATCTGCCTACTGTTTAATTTCAGATGCCATGGCCCTTCTGTAGACTGCAGCCTATATGACAGAACAGGCCTTTTCTCAGGTAACATTAAATTTGCATATCTGACTCGAAATTCTCCATCCAGAACTACTATTGTTTACCATCAAGTTGAACACAATTCAAAACAATGCTATTCACACCCAACACAGGACTGAAAATATTGAACCAGCACAGGGGCTTGGACTAGAAAGGGGGGGAGGGGTAACTCTTAGCATGGCCAGAAAATATCTGTTACAAAATGTGTAGCATTGCCAACATCAATGTTGGTGTTTGACCGGGAGGGGGGGGTCAATTGTCCCAGGAATTTCCCAGAAGTTTTAGTGTCACAGAATAATTCCTCTGTGACCATTAAAACAGCCCCACCCCACCCCACCCCCCCCACCCTTCCCATAAAACCAGCATTGGAGATGGCAATACTATACACAATGTAACAGATATTCCCTTGTCATGCTAAGAGTTATCCACCCCTCCCCCCCCCTTCTAGCCCAAGCTCCTGTGCTGGTTTCATAATTCCAGTCCTGTGTTGGGTGTGAATATCAATGTTTTGAATTGTGTTCAACGTAATAGTAAACAATATTAGTACTGAATGCAACATTTTCAGTCAAATATATTCAAATTTGACATAGTGGTCCAGCCTGACAAAATGGCGTCGCAAAAACTGTCAAAATATGAATGGGGTAGGGGGAAAGTTGTGGCTCTGTTTGATCTTAATATGACTTTCAACCATTGACTGTCATATACCATTATACTTGTACAGACCCATAAATTGAAGTGAATAGATAAAAATAAATCCACAAAAAGTACCCTTCACTTAAATGACACAGGCCTTTTCTCAGGTAACATTAAATTTGCATATCTGACTCGAAATTCTCCATCCAGAACTACTATTGTTTACCATCAAGTTGAACACAATTCAAAACAATGCTATTCACACCCAACACAGGACTGAAAATATTGAACCAGCACAGGGGCTTGGACTAGAAAGGGGGGGAGGGGTAACTCTTAGCATGGCCAGAAAATATCTGTTACAAAATGTGTAGCATTGCCAACATCAATGTTGGTGTTTGACCGGGAGGGGGGGGGGTCAATTGTCCCAGGAATTTCCCAGAAGTTTTAGTGTCACAGAATAATTCCTCTGTGACCATTAAAACAGCCCCACCCCACCCCACCCCCCCCTTCCCATAAAACCAGCATTGGAGATGGCAATACTATACACAATGTAACAGATATTCCCTTGTCATGCTAAGAGTTATCCACCCCTCCCCCCCCCCTTCTAGCCCAAGCTCCTGTGCTGGTTTCATAATTCCAGTCCTGTGTTGGGTGTGAATATCATTGTTTTGAATTGTGTTCAACGTAATAGTAAACAATATTAGTACTGAATGCAACATTTTCAGTCAAATATATTCAAATTTGACATAGTGGTCCAGCCTGACAAAATGGCGTCGCAAAAACTGTCAAAATATGAATGGGGTAGGGGGAAAGTTGTGGCTCTGTTTGATCTTAATATGACTTTCAACCATTGACTGTCATATACCATTATACTTGTACAGACCCATAAATTGAAGTGAATAGATAAAAATAAATCCACAAAAAGTACCCTTCACTTAAAGGGCTCAGTCCATAGTTGCGGATTTTTGGTCCCCCTCAAAATCTTTGAAGTTAATATTCCACCAGGTTTGACCCCATGAGAATTTTTGTTGGCTTTTTGTTTATTGATATTTGTGATATCATTCAGTTGACTAGTTGATTTGCTTCAAATCAGTACATGGTATTTTGCCAGTAGGATTGGCCCATGCCTCACTATGCAGATGGAAGTGTGAAAGTGTGGCTGTGAATTGGGGCCATTTTCAGCTTACGAGCACATGGCATACTTTACGGTGTAAAATCGAGCTTGAAAACCGCGTGGTCGACACCCTATTTTCTTTGCCAATTTTTGTTGGTCCTTGGACTGGGCACACTGTCGGTGAGTTTCAGGACAATTGAATAACAAGTTTTTTCTTTGGTGGAGGGGGAATATTACCCATTTTGGACCAATTTTAGAGGATTTTCCTGAAGTTTGAAGCAAGTTCAGTATGGGTTATGGGGACCCTGATTTTCGTCAACAAGGCTTACATCTGTTTCGGCTTTATGTCAAGAGCCTACTCTTTCAGAAAATATATAGTTCTATGGGGGTTCTCTAATAACACGGTTGCTGTTTAGCATAAAATAAATCTGCCTACTGTTTAATTTCAGATGCCATGGCCCTTCTGTAGACTGCAGCCTATATGACAGAACAGGCCTTTTCTCAGGTAACATTAAATTTGCATATCTGACTCGAAATTCTCCATCCAGAACTACTATTGTTTACCATCAAGTTGAACACAATTCAAAACAATGCTATTCACACCCAACACAGGACTGAAAATATTGAACCAGCACAGGGGCTTGGACTAGAAAGGGGGGGAGGGGTAACTCTTAGCATGGCCAGAAAATATCTGTTACAAAATGTGTAGCATTGCCAACATCAATGTTGGTGTTTGACCGGGAGGGGGGGGTCAATTGTCCCAGGAATTTCCCAGAAGTTTTAGTGTCACAGAATAATTCCTCTGTGACCATTAAAACAGCCCCACCCCACCCCACCCCCCCCCCACCCTTCCCATAAAACCAGCATTGGAGATGGCAATACTATACACAATGTAACAGATATTCCCCTGTCATGCTAAGAGTTATCCACCCCTCCCCCCTTCTAGCCCAAGCTCCTGTGCTGGTTTCATAATTCCAGTCCTGTGTTGGGTGTGAATATCATTGTTTTGAATTGTGTTCAACGTAATAGTAAACAATATTAGTACTGAATGCAACATTTTCAGTCAAATATATTCAAATTTGACATAGTGGTCCAGCCTGACAAAATGGCGTCGCAAAAACTGTCAAAATATGAATGGGGTAGGGGGAAAGTTGTGGCTCTGTTTTATCTTAATATGACTTTCAACCATTGACTGTCATATACCATTATACTTGTACAGACCCATAAATTGAAGTGAATAGATAAAAATAAATCCACAAAAAGTACCCTTCACTTAAAGGGCTCAGTCCATAGTTGCGGATTTTTGGTCCCCCTCAAAATCTTTGAAGTTAATATTCCACCAGGTTTGACCCCATGAGAATTTTTGTTGGCTTTTTGTTTATTGATATTTGTGATATCATTCAGTTGACTAGTTGATTTGCTTCAAATCAGTACATGGTATTTTGCCAGTAGGATTGGCCCATGCCTCACTATGCAGATGGAATTGTGAAAGTGTGGCTGTGAATTGGGGCCATTTTCAGCTTACGAGCACATGGCATACTTTACGGTGTAAAATCGAGCTTGAAAACCGCGTGGTCGACACCCTATTTTCTTTGCCAATTTTTGTTGGTCCTTGGACTGGGCACACTGTCGGTGAGTTTCAGGACAATTGAATAACAAGTTTTTTCTTTGGTGGAGGGGGAATATTACCCATTTTGGACCAATTTTAGAGGATTTTCCTGAAGTTTGAAGCAAGTTCAGTATGGGTTATGGGGACCCTGATTTTCGTCAACAAGGCTTACATCTGTCTCGGCTTTATGTCAAGAGCCTACTCTTTCAGAAAATATATAGTTCTATGGGGGTTCTCTAATAACACGGTTGCTGTTTAGCATAAAATGAACGTACTGTTTAATTTCAGATGCCATGGCCCTTCTGTAGACTGCAGCCTATATGACAGAACAGGCTTTTCTCAGGTAACATTAAATTTGCATATCTGACTCGAAATTCTCCATCCAGAACTACTATTGTTTACTATCAAGTTGAACACAATTCAAAACAATGCTATTCACACCCAACACAGGACTGAAAATATTGAACCAGCACAGGGGCTTGGACTAGAAAGGGGGGAGGGGTAACTCTTAGCATGGCCAGAAAATATCTGTTACAAGATGTGTAGAATTGCCAACATCAATGTTGGTGTTTTATCGGGAGGGGGGTGTCAATTGTCCCAGGAATTTCCCAGAAGTTTTAGTGTCACAGAATAATTCCTCTGGGACCATTAAAACAGCCCTACCCCCCCCCACCCCCACCCCCACCCCTTCCCATAAAACCAGCATTGGAGATGGCAATACTATACACAATGTAACAGATATTCCCCTGTCATGCTAAGAGTTATCCACCCCTCCCCCCCCCTTCTAGCCCAAGCTCCTGTGCTGGTTTCATAATTCCAGTCCTGTGTTGGGTGTGAATATCATTGTTTTGAATTGTGTTCAACATAATAGTAAACAATATTAGTACTGAATGCAAAATTTTCAGTCAAATATATTCAAATTTGACATAGCGGTCCAGCCTGACAAAATGGCGTCGCAAAAACTGTCAAAATATGAATGGGGTAGGGGGAAAGTTGTGGCTCTGTTTGATCTTAATATGACTTTCAACCATTGACTGTCATATACCATTATACTTGTACAGACCCATAAATTGAAGTGAATAGATAAAAATAAATCCACAAAAAGTACCCTTCACTTAAAGGGCTCAGTCCATAGTTGCGGATTTTTGGTCCCCCTCAAAATCTTTGAAGTTAATATTCCACCAGGTTTGACCCCATGAGAATTTTTGTTGGCTTTTTGTTTATTGATATTTGTGATATCATTCAGTTGACTAGTTGATTTGCTTCAAATCAGTACATGGTATTTTGCCAGTAGGATTGGCCCATGCCTCACTATGCAGATGGAATTGTGAAAGTGTGGCTGTGAATTGGGGCCATTTTCAGCTTACGAGCACATGGCATACTTTACGGTGTAAAATCGAGCTTGAAAACCGCGTGGTCGACACCCTATTTTCTTTGCCAATTTTTGTTGGTCCTTGGACTGGGCACACTGTCGGTGAGTTTCAGGACAATTGAATAACAAGTTTTTTCTTTGGTGGAGGGGGAATATTACCCATTTTGGACCAATTTTAGAGGATTTTCCTGAAGTTTGAAGCAAGTTCAGTATGGGTTATGGGGACCCTGATTTTCGTCAACAAGGCTTACATCTGTTTCGGCTTTATGTCAAGAGCCTACTCTTTCAGAAAATATATAGTTCTATGGGGGTTCTCTAATAACACGGTTGCTGTTTAGCATAAAATAAATCTGCCTACTGTTTAATTTCAGATGCCATGGCCCTTCTGTAGACTGCAGCCTATATGACAGAACAGGCCTTTTCTCAGGTAACATTAAATTTGCATATCTGACTCGAAATTCTCCATCCAGAACTACTATTGTTTACCATCAAGTTGAACACAATTCAAAACAATGCTATTCACACCCAACACAGGACTGAAAATATTGAACCAGCACAGGGGCTTGGACTAGAAAGGGGGGGGAGGGGTAACTCTTAGCATGGCCAGAAAATATCTGTTACAAAATGTGTAGCATTGCCAACATCAATGTTGGTGTTTGACCGGGAGGGGGGGGGGGGGGTCAATTGTCCCAGGAATTTCCCAGAAGTTTTAGTGTCACAGAATAATTCCTCTGTGACCATTAAAACAGCCCCACCCCACCCCACCCCCCCACCCTTCCCATAAAACCAGCATTGGAGATGGCAATACTATACACAATGTAACAGATATTCCCTTGTCATGCTAAGAGTTATCCACCCCTCCCCCCCCCTTCTAGCCCAAGCTCCTGTGCTGGTTTCATAATTCCAGTCCTGTGTTGGGTGTGAATATCAATGTTTTGAATTGTGTTCAACGTAATAGTAAACAATATTAGTACTGAATGCAACATTTTCAGTCAAATATATTCAAATTTGACATAGTGGTCCAGCCTGACAAAATGGCGTCGCAAAAACTGTCAAAATATGAATGGGGTAGGGGGAAAGTTGTGGCTCTGTTTGATCTTAATATGACTTTCAACCATTGACTGTCATATACCATTATACTTGTACAGACCCATAAATTGAAGTGAATAGATAAAAATAAATCCACAAAAAGTACCCTTCACTTAAAGGGCTCAGTCCATAGTTGCGGATTTTTGGTCCCCCTCAAAATCTTTGAAGTTAATATTCCACCAGGTTTGACCCCATGAGAATTTTTGTTGGCTTTTTGTTTATTGATATTTGTGATATCATTCAGTTGACTAGTTGATTTGCTTCAAATCAGTACATGGTATTTTGCCAGTAGGATTGGCCCATGCCTCACTATGCAGATGGAATTGTGAAAGTGTGGCTGTGAATTGGGGCCATTTTCAGCTTACGAGCACATGGCATACTTTACGGTGTAAAATCGAGCTTGAAAACCGCGTGGTCGACACCCTATTTTCTTTGCCAATTTTTGTTGGTCCTTGGACTGGGCACACTGTCGGTGAGTTTCAGGACAATTGAATAACAAGTTTTTTCTTTGGTGGAGGGGGAATATTACCCATTTTGGACCAATTTTAGAGGATTTTCCTGAAGTTTGAAGCAAGTTCAGTATGGGTTATGGGGACCCTGATTTTCGTCAACAAGGCTTACATCTGTTTCGGCTTTATGTCAAGAGCCTACTCTTTCAGAAAATATATAGTTCTATGGGGGTTCTCTAATAACACGGTTGCTGTTTAGCATAAAATAAATCTGCCTACTGTTTAATTTCAGATGCCATGGCCCTTCTGTAGACTGCAGCCTATACTTCAATGACAGGCTCAACTGGACATCTCATATCACAGAACTTTGTAAAAAAATAAGTCGTAACATTGGTATCATTTATCATGTAAAAGATTGCCTCAATAAATACACTCTTAATATACTTTATTATTCATTAATATTCCCTTACCTAACATATTGTAATATTGTCTGGGGAAATACTCATGCAAGCCATCTTAAACCCCTGCAAATCCTTCAAAAAAAGGCAATACGGTTGATTACAGGCTCAGCAAAATTGGAACATACAGCGCCTCTCTTTGCCCGCCTACAAATACTGTCCATAAAGCAATTAAATGAATATTTATTGTTACTTTTTGTTAATAAATTTTGCAATCATTCAGAACTAATTCCAGTAAAATACAAGTCATTTTTCACAAAGCTTTCGCTGGTACATAGATACCCGACTAGACAGTCCGGGTTGAATCTTTATCGTCATACTTATCATTCTGATCTACCCCTGTACACCACCAGGATAAAGGGTCCAAAAGTCTGGAACAATTTACCTTCTCATCTCAAATGTGTCAATTCTATGTCACTTTTTATCCCCCCGGCATATATGCCCGGGGGATATAGCGATAGCCACGGAAGTCTGTCCGTCCGTCTGTCTGTCTGGTTGTCTGTCTGTCTGTCTGTCCGTCAAATGATAACATCTTGTCAACGCAACTCCTCCTACACTTTTGATACGGTTCACACGATACTTGGTGGATGTTATCGGCACAGTCTGGAGATGCGCATGTGCTCTTCCTGTCGACGGAGGATTTTTTTTTTCTGAGTTATTGCCCTTTGCGGTTCAACATACTGTAGTTTAAATGATATCATCTTGTCAACGCAACTCCTCCTACACTTTTGATACAGTTCACACGATACTTGGTGGATGTTATCGGCACAGTCTGGAGATGCGCATGTGCTCTTCCTGTCGACGGAGGATTTTTTTCTTCTGAGTTATTGCCCTTTGCGGTTCAACATACTGTAGTTTAAATGATATCATGTTGTCAACGCAACTCCTCCTACACTTTTGATACAGTTCACACGATACTTGGTGGATGTTATCGGCACAGTCTGGAGATGCGCATGTGCTTTTCCTACTGACGGAGGATTTTTCTTTTCTGAGTTATTGCCCTTTGCAGTAGTAGGTTGATGGCAATTAATATTTCCCCTTTATTGTTTCTTGTCCATGAACTAATGCTACTGCACATGCACCTTAAATATTGGTTTGAGGTTTTTGCCCTCTGGGTTTTTTGTCTGCAGATGCGCATGTGCTTTTCCTGTTGACGAAGGATTTTTTTCTGAGTTATTGCCCTTTGCAGTAGTAGTTTGATGGCAATTAATATTTCCCCTTTATTGTTTCTTGTCCATGAAATAATACTACTGCACATGCACCTTAAATATTGGTTTGAGGTTTTTGTCCTTTGGGTTTTTTGTCCTCTGGGGCTTTTGCCCGTGGGGCTTTTATCCACGGATTCACAAAAATCTTTATATATCTTGAATTTGAGGGAAATTTGCAGATCTAAGGATTGTCCTCTGGGGCTTTTGTCCTGGATTCACACAAGTCTTTGTATGTCTCGATTTAAGGAAAAATTGCAGGGCTAAGGATAAGATTATTCTGGACTTCCTCATTTACATGGATTTCCAGATCTGGACCCAGTTCACATTTTGCATAACACCAGCATCTCACACACAGCAGACGAAACTGAACCAGCACGTGCTCACAGAAATACTGCTACCCAATTCATTGACACTGGGGTCGGGGGGATACACCATCTTCTGATGGCTCTCGTTAAATCTCGTATTAAAAAAACATATAGCTGAAAATCATGCCATCTTTATTTAGAAGTACTATATTCGAAAAGTTCGTGGAGTTTGGAACTAAGGAACACAATTATACCTTATTTGTGTTTTTTTTGTTTATTAATATTAAAAATTGGCCTTATATAATTTAATAATTTTCACCGGAATTAAAACTATAAATTTGTATATCTTTTCTGGGATAGAACAAGCCCCTAGGGGATTTACTCCCGCCTTTATTGCATTATTGTTTAATTCATATGATTATTTTGGTGAATAAATGAAATGAATGAATGAATGAAGTTTGTTTGACGAGACAGTTTTTTTCCATAGCGGTTATGCGATATGATATTGCCAAACCAAATTCAAAATGGGAACTCGATAAATTCTTGGCCCAAAACGGGAACCAAAATAGGTGTGAAAGAAGAAATCAGAATCGTGTTATACATGCAAGACTGTGATAAGATCGGCGTAAACCTGGTCGGTCATGTCTTCAACGTATATAGATGATACGTTTTACTTTATCATCGGTTTTGATGAAGTGTACTGTAGTCCTAAATGAAGGCCATTCGAAAGAATGAAGTAGGAATCTCCTGTAGACGACTGACTGAGCAGTTATCCGCAAATAATATAATTCATTTCTGGAGACTTTTAATCACCTCAAGACAATATGCTCGCTAGGAACAACTGGTAGTAAAAAATAATTGTCATCTATCTGATTTGTATAATAATAAGCCAAATATATGTCATGCTAGAGAAACAGGAGCGAGTGAGTAGTAGGGTTTAGCATCGTATTCAACCTTGTTTCAGTCATATCACGAAGGGCCTATTGCCCTGGACACTGACCAGCCTAGCCAGTACAGCACCCGGTCACCCATCAGTAATATAGTCACCGCATTTAAAACCATATTGACCTGGCGTAAGAATCTGACGTAGAGGTCAAGTGCATTATAGTACCGGCAAAGGTGTGCGCCGTCAGTAGTATAGTAAGCGTGATCTGAGCCCCATTTCACCCGGATGTAACTATGACGTCACAGGGGTCACTGAGTGCAAGTGTGGGGTGGTGGTGGGACCAAAATGGCGGCCTGTGGGAGGTGGTGGTGGGTTCAAAATGGCGGCTGTGGGTGGTGGTGGTGGGACCAAAATGGCGGCCTGTGGGAGGTGGTGGTGGGACCAAAATGGCGGCTTGTGGGTGGTGGTGGTGGGACCAAAATGGCGGCCTGTGGGAGGTGGTGGTGGGACCAAAATGGCGGCCTGTGGGTGGTGGTGGGTTCAAAATGGCGGCCTGTGGGTGGTGGTGGGTTCAAAATGGCGGCCTGTGGGTGGTGGTGGTGGGACCAAAATGGCGGCTGTGGGTGGTGGTGGTGGGACCAAAATGGTGGATTGTAGAAAAACGTATAAAAGGAGGCGATTTTTAGGGGTGGGGTGTATTCATTGCACTACCTGCCTGACTGACCTGACCAGCCT
The DNA here is from genome assembly GCA_036873755.1 of Hanleya hanleyi. Lineage (NCBI taxonomy): Eukaryota > Metazoa > Mollusca > Polyplacophora > Lepidopleurida > Hanleyidae > Hanleya > Hanleya hanleyi. The sequence continues at coordinate 58,715 of JAVTVY010018087.1, forward strand.
GCCTGCCTGCCTGACCTGCCTGCCTGCCTGCCTGCCTGCTTGCCTGCCTGCCTGCCTGCCTGCCTACCTGCCTGCCTGCCTGTCTCACCTCTAGCCAGCCAGCCAGCCTGCTTGCCTGCTTGTATGAGCTGTGGAGAACCTTTTAATTTTTTTCATTTTACCAGTGCAAATTCACCACACTATTACACCGTAGCAGTTACTCACCAGCCTGAGCCCACAGTCATGGAGTCATACTTTTTAGTGAAGCTTCGAAAGTACCGTGTTCGCCTCATTGATGAGATGCAGCATGTGGCCGAATTATGTGATCTGCTTATGGAGGAAAACATACTTCTGAAACAGCGTGTCGAAGATATCATGGCTGAGAAAACCACTTCATCACAAAACAGAGCCCTCATCGACGGTCTACTGCGCTCTACCCCCTATGCATTTCTAGCCTTCGTGGAGGGGTTGAAGAAGACGGGAAATGAAGAACTAGCAGATCTACTTCAAGCCGACCTTATACAAGACGATGATATCTTAGTCGTGGACACCACCGAAAAGCGTACAGTTAGCAAACGTACGCACCCAGCGTCTGGTGTACCTGCCAAACGCGGTGCACGACCCAAACGGCCCCGACTAACACCTTTAGAAATACCTGAGTCAGTGCTTCAGCCAGTGCCCCAGCAAGTGCCTGAGCCCGTGAAAGAAGAAGAGGTGCAACTTCCTATGTCTGTGCAGGAGATCAATAACATTATCCAGCAGGCCTACCAGGCAGCCCACACGAACATTTGGGAGCTCTCAGCCTATTTAACTGTGAGTGTCAAAGACGAAGAAGTGCATTTTAACGCACCGGCCTTTAACGACAGACCAGCTAGGCATATTGCCTTGACCTTCGACACCTGGCTAAAACTGCAGACCCTTGATTACGCCATCGATGCGGTCATTCGCGACCAGGGGAGTGACGAAGCGAAATTTTATGTGGGTGACGACATCTTTGTCAGCTGTGCCTATTTCAACGACCAGCTCCTGGTGCATATACGCAAATGGAAAATGAGGTTAGATACGCAAGAGCGTGTTCCTTGTCCTCAGGGTGTCACCTTGAAAATAACGGCGTGGCGGAAGTTGCAGAGTCTCACAGCTACAATTCATGAAGCCCTGTCTGACCAGGTGACTCAGTATATTTGTAAGAAGTACATCGACACATTCCTGGATCTTATCAGACCTCGTATTCCACACTTGCGTACCCAAGCATGTGCAGGCTGTGGGAACAACAGTCCGATAAACATGCATACGTGTGTGGACAATATAATACCCTCATACGCGCTGATCACTGAGGCACTACAGGACGTGACCGAGGAGCAAATTGCCCTGGCAGTGGAAGCTGCGTGCGCTCCCAGAATTCCACGTGAACAGATTGCTACCTACATCTACGTGCACCAGGGGCGGAAAGACGATGATGAGTTCAAACAAGTCTTGTTGCATAACTATTGAACATTTCAAGTCTGGTGTTGAAAAACATTTACCGTATTCCTACACGTTCATTGAAGCGGCTTGATAGCGTATAATTGTATTAAAAATTCAATACTCAGAGTTTTACTGTTAATTGTATTAAAATTCAATACTCAGAGTTGAAGACGTTCATTCTATTGTCTTGTTGTATAAATATTGAACATTTTCAAGTCTTATTGCATTGGAACATTTAGACATTATCATCTGCCAGTCTTGCTCAAGCTGAAAATACGGCTTCTCTCCTCACGTATTCCTACACTATGTTCATTTTATGTTCATTCTATGTGCATTGAAGCGCCTTCATAGCGTATAATTGTATTAAAATTCAATACCCAGAGTCTGGTGAACACGTTCATTCTATTTGTGTTAATAAAAATAGTAGAAAATTCAAAAAAAAATGGCTGTTAGTGTTCATTCTTTTTGCAAAAATAATTGTATTAAAAAAAATTCAACATTAAGAGTCTATTGTGGTGAAGACCTTAGGTTTTTTTTCATAGGGGTGATGGGAGCTGGTGTTTTCTTTTTTTGTGCTTTGAGTTTAGAAGTTTCCTCTTTCGAAAACATGGGTTGGCCCTGAAAAGGACCTTTGGAAAAGTGTTACGACACTTGTTTTAGGAGCGGTAGATTCTCTTTACCCCGGCCACCTGCTTCCTACACACGGGACACTTGATTTTTAAATGCTGTTCGTCCGTTTCAGCGCAGTGGCACGTGTCCCCTATACATGTTAGCGTCACCCAGCATTCTTCACATAGGCATAAATGCCCGCACGGAAATAGGGCGTACAGGCTTTCGTCGTCTGTACACACGCTGCAGCTTGATTTACTTTCTTCCTTATCTAGGTCTTGTTGTTGTTTTAAATTCACAGCGTCCATTTGATGCATGTCTTGTCTCATGTGATTAATCTCCTCGTTGAGGCGGGTTACCTCGGCCCAAGAGCAATGTGGTGGTGTTGTTGTTGTTCTTGTTGTTGTTGTTGTTTCGGTAGCCGGCGTTGTTATAATTGGTGTTTGGGTAGCCGTTGTATTTGCTGGAGGTCTGTTTAACCACTCTAGTTGGGGTAGTTCTTCATCAGTTACATCCTCATCTTCTTCCATTGCCACCGTCCTGATCGCTTCGTCTTGTTCTTCACTTCGCCGTCTCATCAACCTCGCATCTTCTTCCATTGCCTCCCTCCTGAGCTCTTCGAGTTGTTCGTCACTTCGCCGTATCATCGTTTCGTCGGCAATAACCCGCTCAAAGCTTGTAATTATTGTCACTCCATCGTTATGTTCTTCACTCGTAATCACCTCTCTGTGTTCTCTAGGATCGGTGAATAGCCTTCGTCTTGTACCCATGATTGTAGTTGTGAATAAATGGCAACATACTACGCGTTATTTATAGTCTAGGCGTTCTGTGGGTGGTGGTGGTGGGACCAAAATGGCGGCTGTGGGTGGTGGTGGTGGGTTCAAAATGGCGGCTGTGGGAGGTGGGTTCAAAATAGCGGCTGTGGGAGTGGGTCCAAGATGGCGGTATCTGCTAAAAAAATTTGTGTTTTATTTTCCCAACTTTAAAACCGGTCTCATTTTTTGCAATAAATGTGAGTTCACTGCAGCATGTTTATCGAAAAGAAAAAACTAGGAAATTTTATCCTTGGGCTACGGTAACACACCCCATTTGACACCCATAGCTGTACTCACATTTTGCCTGCACACTGTATAGTGCTGTGTTACCGTAGCCGGTGTGATACGATAAAATTTCCTAGTTTTCTTTCCATAAACCAGCTACAATTTTCAGGGTGACATTATAAGGCTGTGAGGAACATACTTGACGTATTTTTACCCAGGAAAACCGATTTATTTCCAGTGTACCGGGTTTTCCACACTACCTAACCATAACGTTACCGGTCTAAAAATCGATAAAATCATTAAAAAATAGTGGCTTAGTCTACCGCTACCCTTCTAAATTTTTAAATGCTACACGATCAGTTGCCCCAGTTCAACTTGAAATAAAATTTATACGTGCACTCGCATTTATTGCAAAATCACACTGGTTTAAAATTGGAAAAGAAACACAAAAATATTTCTCCAGCGTAAGTGAGCACAAAGATATAAAAAAATTACGCTCACGTCCGCGCGTTACACTATAAATAGTGCGCAGTATTTACTGATTCATTCACAATTATGCCAGTCTGTATTAGACGTGGAGAAGCTTATCATTTTACCAGTGCAAATTCACCAGCCTATTACACGCCTGAGTCCACAGTCATGGAGTCATCCCTGGCTGAAATCATGGATATTGACAACCTGTTACCAGACTTCATGATAAATGATGATGAACTACAACTGCTCGGCAACATCGATATGGTACATGATGAGCCATGGCTCGATGCTATTATACAAGACCTATTTAAAGATGAAGAACAACCACAGGGCGGCCATAATCAAGACCCCCCAGGAGCGACACCGGATCTTAGTGACCCCCAGGACCGACACCGGATCTTAGTGACCCCCCAGGAGCCACACCGGATCTTAGTGACCCCCAGGAGCCACACCGGATCTTAGTGACCCCCCAGGAGCCACACCGGATCTTAGTCACTCCCCAGGAGCGACACCGGATCTTACGACACTCGAATACCAACGTTTTGACGAAATGGACCGAGTGCTAGAAGATATCTTGAAACAACAACAACAACAAAGCCTCCAAGCTGAAGGAGAAGAAGAAGAAGAAGAAGAAGGAGAAGAAGAAGAAGAAGAAGGAGAAGAAGGAGAAGAAGGAGAAGAAGGACAAGGAAAAGAGGAGAAGAGGAAAGACTCAAGAAAACACAGAAAAAGACAGTACCTGAAAAAGAAAGACTCAAGAAAAAACAGAAAAGACTCAAGAAAAAACAGAAAAGACTCAAGAAAAAACAGAATAAGAGAGAACAGAAGAAAAATAAGCGAAAAAGAAAACGAACAAATTGAAGACGTCATGCACTACGCTACCGCAATAGAAAGAAGACTGGCATCCAACACAGAATGCCAAGCAGCACCCTATTTACGCTGCGTGGAATGCTGTAATCACTTCGCCAAATACGCCATTTTCCCCTGTGGGCATCAAGCCTTGTGTATAGCCTGTATACACCGACATGCCCGATTACCAGAGTGTCCGGACGATTACAACCCCCTAGTGTGTGAATTCATAGCCTTGATATGCCCGGTGTGTACTGTGAGAAGACAATGCCACCTGTCCCCAACGATGTAATCGCTTACATCTTCCAAAGGCCCTTTTTAGGGCCAACCCATCTTTCCGAAAGAGGAAACTTGTAAACTCAAAAGCGCAAAAAAAAAAAAAAAATAACACCGACTCCTGCACATGCACACATACCTAGGTAACAATAGGTATATAACACATCAATTTCCAGGTTAAAGTCCATTTCTATCTTTGTAATATTACCCCAATGCATTCTGGGTCACGACGGAATGCCTTCATTTTACACCAAATTCACCTAGTCTAAATTTTGCCATGTTAAAATGTAAAAACCCCTAGTCCGTAGCCGTACACGTTATAGGTGCGCACCTCTCTCTCTCTCTCTCTCTCCGTACCCGTAACCGTTCTAGTTTTTTATTCCACCCTCACCCTTGTCCGTCATGATTCGGGCTGTAATGTTATCTGCAATCATTTCGCTCATTTTGCACCAAATTTTTGCATGGGTTAGCCCTAAAACACTGAGAAAAAAAAAAAAAAAAACCCCTGTGTGTTTGGAAGTAAGGGATTGGCCCTGAAAAGGGCCGTTGATGGGGCAGGGATTGCTTTTTGGTGTTGGAGTTTGGTAATACTATAGAATAAAGAGGACATGATGTAGGACTTTGAATTGAATGTGCCAAGTTAGAAGTTCTCTTTCGACAACAATTGGTTGGCCCTGAAAAGGGCCGTTGAAGTCAATTTGTTGACCCTGTTTTCTTCAGGGGGAGTTTTCCTGTCTACTCCTTACATCTCACTGACGGAAAAATATCTGTACGGCTCCATGGTGTATCTGTGTTGTTGGCCGTCTTCAATGTCCGCAGAAATGGGTAGGTCTTGCAGGAAGCGGGTGGGTGGTATGGCTCCTAGTTCGACATATTCCGGCTCGACTTGCTGTTGTTGTTGTTGTTGTTGTTGTTGTTGTTGTTGGTGTTGTCGTGGTGGTGGTGGAGGGGGTGGGTGCATTTCCTCCATGGTGTTTTGGAGGTGGACCAGCCAGGCCTCGTCCCCCACTGTTCTTGCCGTCCTTATCAGGGTCCTGAGATTCTGTGCTGCCGCCGGATTGACGTTGTTGTTGTCGTCTTCTATGTACCTGCACCAGCCTTGAATTTCTTCGAACCAAAAATCTGTTATGGCTTTGACCATGGCTCGTCTTTGCCTCCGGGCGATCTCCTGTTGTATTTGGGCCATTCTGCCCGAAGCCTTGGTTGTCGACATCTTTGCCACGCGGTTCATCTTCTTCTTCAATATTAGTATACACGTCTTTGCAGTACGGTGAAAAGTTTTGGAATGCCGCTCACCACGCTCCTCCTGGCTTTATACTGACATACAGGTCATTTTCATTGGCTGTTTCAACCTCGGTGATACTGGCTTCATTGGTTCTTTTTAGGGATAGCGGATTGGGGCTTTTTATAGCCATCTCATTGGCTCTTTTTATAGACATCTCATTGGCCAATAGTGGGGGCCCCCACCCTTCCTGGGTTACGCCAGAATCCCGTCATTTTGCACGAAATTCGTCTAGTGGAAAATTTCCATGTTAAATGATTGCGTGTATTAATAACATGAGAGTCGATGTACACATGGCTGATGGGTGCCTACGCCCACGTGCGACCACCCTTCCTGGGTTAACTCTCAATCCACATATTTTGCACGAAAATTCGTCTATGGCCAATTCCCAAGTTAAATGATTGCAGATAACATTACAGCCCGAATCATCACGGACTTTCACGAAGGGTGAGGGTGGAATAAAAAACTATAACGGTTACGGGTACGGATAGAGAGAGGTGCGAAAAAAACCCTATAACGTGTACGGCTACGGACTAGGGTTTTTTACTCACGAGTCATCACGGACTTTCACGAAGGGTGAGGGTGAAATAAAAACTAGAACGGTTACGGGTACGGATAGAGAGAGGTGCGCACCTATAACGTGTACGGTTACGGACTAGAGGTTTTTTACGGACGAGTCATCACGGACTTTCACGAAGGGGCAAGAATCGATATATACACATTTGCCTCGTCGGTGTTTTATCATTCACCACTATGGCAGCGCACGGAGCGGAGCTTGCCTTCTTCCAACTCACGCCTGACGTCATCCTCATCGTCTATGACCATGAACTGCAGCTCATCGAAGAACATCCCCGAGAGGTGAAGCTATGTTTAACCCTAGCAGGATGGACTCTATTGACACGGTTGTTACAGGGAAAAGAGCCCGAAGTCGATTTCATGCACGTGGGAGTCGGTGTCTACCTACGAAGTGGTAGAGATGATTCTTTTTTTCCCCGGTTAGAACAGTGTGGTGGTGCCTCTATCCTACTCCGTCCGGCATTATGGCAGGCGCTGAAAGCTATTATCACCGACGTCCACGACGTACTCCACCCCCCAGGCGCACTCTGTAGCTACCCGCACTCTTACACCGGACTGCACCCTATTGTTGTATCCCCAACGCGTGGAGCTCATCGATGACGATAGTAGGTGTTGGTGTACGTCTGAACCAGCGCGTGTCTCTTTATCCCCGGAAGGCTGGACTACCTTGAAACGGGTGCTATGGGGTAACCTCGACGGTGATAGCATTCACCTGTGTGACGACGTCTACATTTTCCGTGGTCCCTATTTTGCTCGACTCCTTTGTCTCAAGCGAGGTGGTTTTACTCTGGACCCCGATCTATGGACGGCTTTGGAACAAGTAGTCCCCATGGTCGATGAAGTACTCTCTCTACAGGACCCCCTCACAGAATAGTACGACTCATGTCTGTACCCACCTGACACTATAAATACCAGGGTGAGACAGAGTGTGTGTCATTCACCGTTCGACATTTGGAGCAAGCATGTCATCCGACCTACGAGCCATCCTGCCCCTTACACCCCAGGTGGGGTTACACGTCTATGAAGATAAAGTCACCCTGGTGGAAGACCGTGGAGATATTTGCTGGGCGCCCGCTGAGACTGTATCGAATACGGTGACACTACCTCGTGACGGCTGAACCAAATTTAAACGGGTGTTGAGCGGTGAGCTCGACGGACACCTTATCCACATAGACAATGCCATCTACGTATACCGTACCACCTTCTTCCTACGCCTGGGCCGCTACCAAGACCCTACGCGAGGCTTCACCCTAGTCCCCGATCTGTGGTCAGCCGTGGAGAAAGTGGTGCCTATTGTGGACCAGCTGTTTACACCGGACGAGCGATCACCAGACCAGTTGGCGTGGGCTCGTGCTATGGAGGACGCGCTGGCTGAACCCCATGAACAACTACATGAACCCGATACAGCCGGGGAACAGAAAAGTACTATATCTATAGGGTGCACAGAGGCTAGAGTGTCAGTGTCACCTGATGAAGCGAACACACCACACCCCGACGGGGACCCAGGGGCACCCCGATGAGGGGTAGGAAGACAGTGATGAGGGGGTCCCGAAAGGGGAAAAAGGGGTCAGCATCTACAGTGAACAAGGTGTTAACCGATTTGTATTACAACCCTACCAGTCCAGCCGCGTATAACGCTGTGGGAGCGCTCGCTCGAGCTGCCCATTCCCAAGGCATCAGTCGAACTGAAGTTCGAGACTGGTTAAAAACCCAAGACACTTATAGTTTACATCGAGCAGCCCGACGACATTTTCGCCGTAACCGAGTCATCGTAGGAGGCATAGACGCACAATGGCAGGCTGATTTAGTGGATATGAGTCGATTTGCACCCCACAATGATGGACATCGGTACATGTTGACCTGTATCGATATTTTATCCAAGTATGCATGGGTACTACCCATTCGCATCAAAACAGGAGAGAATCTAGTACGGGCGTTCCAGCAGATTTTCAAGACGGGGCGCAAACCCCTCTATTTGCAAACGGATGAAGGCACAGAATTTCTCAACCGACCCTTTCAAGCCTTTCTTAAGAAACAGAAGGTATTTTTCTTCCATACGTACAACGAGACCAAAGCCTCTGTGGTGGAACGATTCAATCGCACCTTCAAAGGACGAATGTACAAGTATTTTACCACCAAAAACACCCGACGGTACATCGATGTACTACCTCAACTGGTCCAAGGGTACAATCGAGCCTATCATCGCAGTATCCAGCGAGCTCCCCTCGATGTGACAGAACGCAACGAACATCAAGTGCGTGGTACGCTGTACTCACCCAGTCCACCATCACCACTCACGTCACCCCGTTACAAACGCGGAGATGTGGTACGGATCAGTAAAGTGAAAGGACAATTTGAGAAAAGTTACTTGCCCAACTGGAGTGACGAGCACTTTGTCATCGTTCGCCATAAACCTCGACAGCCACACGTCTATCAACTAGAAGATCTACAAGGAGAAACACTGCAAGGCACGTTTTACGAGGCAGAATTACAACCCATAGTGAAAACACCGAAAGACTACTACACGGTGGAAAAGATTTTGAAAACGGAACGTCGACGTGGCATCCTCTATCATTTCGTCAAATGGCAAGGTTGGCCCCGTTCGTTTAATTCCTGGGTGTCAGGCCGTGACATGAAACGCCTATAAATTCTAACCCCTATCACCTCCATCCTTCAGTGTAGGGTTGTACCATGGATAGTGCACATCTACCCTTACTGTTACGGACTCGAAAAGCACAAGTCGGTACTGTAGTGTGTCTAGTAGTGCTTCTGGGTACCTTATTTGGAGGCGTGTTCTACGATTTGGCGTACGTGATATCCTGTTTCAACGCCCTTCGTCCAACAATTCCACCTCAATCATCCACTTCCACCACTTCCACCACCACTACGACTCCTACGCCATCTTCTACCACCACTACGACTCCTACGCCATCTTCTACCACCACCACCACCACTACGACGCGGCCCACGACGTCACCTGACCGCCACGTATCAACCCAGAGACACCCGACGCCTCATACTACTACTACGACTCCACCTGATCACCAGCCTCCGTCTACCCTGAGACACCCCTCACCCAGTACACCGACGCTAAAAACATTTAGAGTGGACTCCGGTGAATCACGTTTACCACGGCAACGGTACCCGTTCGACTACGATCCCCGGTGGGATCCACGACAACGGTGGTGGGCCTCTGAACGCCGAGCGCAAATCACCAAAAAAAAACAAAAAAAACGACGCTATGGATCCTCGGTGGCAGCATCCTTTCACGTGTCTCATCGCTGGACCGACAGGGTCGGGGAAAACACACTTCGTTCAACGTCTCATCCAACACGGGTCAGCCCTCATTTCACCGCCCGTAGCTCGCATCCTGTGGTGTTATGGAGCTTGGCAACCCGCGTACGAGAAACTAGCACGTGTCCCGGGACTCACCTTAGTGGAAGGCTTACCCCCTGAGGATACGCCAAAAGACACGTTGGTCGTGGTGGACGATCTCATGACGGAAACGGACAGTCGAATCACCCGTCTCTTTACCAAAGGAAGCCATCATCGTCGGTTGAGCATCATCTACATCGTGCAGAATCTCTTCAGTAAGAACAAAGAGCACAGGAACATTAGTTTGAATCCTCAGTATGTGGTGTTATTTAAAAACCCCAGAGACGCTTCCCAAATTATGCACCTGGCCCAACAGATGTACCCTAAAAACACGGCCTTTGTACGAGAAGCCTTTGAAGATGCTACCCAACGAGCTCACGGGTATCTACTCATCGACTTGAAACAAGACACCCCCTCCACCCTTCGATTGCGCACCCACATTTTTCCCGGAGAGGTGCAGACGGTGTACACACCCAAATAAAAGAAGAAGACAACCCACTCTAGCCATCACAATCATGTCTGCACGGATACGCAAGCACGCGCCGGCCCTCCGCGTATTACGCAGCGCGCCACCGGAGGTGGGCCGAGCCCTGGTGCGCGGCGCGGATCCCGACTTGGTACGGTGTTTGTGTGAAGTGGCACATAATGTGTTAAAAGGCAATGTTCCGCTCAATCCTCTGCAGAAAGGGAAATTGCAACGGCACAAGGCGGGTCTCCGAACGTTGGTGAAGAAGACGGGTAGTGTCAAGAAAAAGAAACAGGTGTTACAGCGAGGTGGATTTCTCGGCGCACTCCTCGCACCCTTAGCCGCTACTGTACTGGGACCGTTACTAGGCTCCATCTTGGGACGCTAAAAACATGGAACATACGAAAAAAATGATGCTGGTCGAACCTCGACTGTTACAGAGTTTGCAATCACACTATCCCGTCCCTGCCACAGTGCAACACCTCCAGTCTCTGGATGAAGAGATGAATAGTATACTCCAACGTCGACTACCCGATCACGAGAAAATTCAACTCTACCATCACACGCTGAACCGGTACCAGACGTTTATGGATCAATATAGAGGGAGTAGTAGTAGTAGTACACCACTCCCACAACTACCCACAACGCCCACACTCACACCACCGCCACCCTCACCTGAGCTGGAAGAGGAAGTGTTGGCCAGTGTGCCTAAAGCCTTCAAGACCAAGGCGCGTTTATTGTTGGACCGGGTGAAACAGAATTCCGATATGGGTTGGAACGCTGAAGGAAAACTGCTGATTCGAAACCAAGTGGTGCCGGGGTCTCATATGACCGATTTGATCAACGATATGGTACGTTCTCGCAAACACTCTAATCCACCGGGCTGGGAAGTCTTTGCTCAGGGATTAAAAGACACACACATCCCTCAAGAATTGGTAGGGAATCCTAACCGTTGGGCCTTTATGCAGCAATCGACCCGACACCAACCACCACCACCACCCTCCTCTTCTTGGACCCCCATGTCACCGCCCAAAACACCACAACGACGACGGGGACCTACCAGATCTAAGTCACCGCGACGATCACAACGCCGAGGTAAGGCGCCCAAGGCCTGGGAACCCTACTAAGGGGCACCCCCTATAAAAACCCGGTGCAGAAGCCAGAACAACTCAGTCGTCATGTTTTACCTGACGTTGCCCAGTAATAGTTCACTCGATGTGTTTCCTGACAACACCTTGGCCAAGTATGTCACTCAATTACCACAACCGTTACATTTACCTGGTCGGTGGGAATGTGGACTGGTAGATATTCAGTA
>JAVTVY010018089.1:0-77753 GCA_036873755.1 Hanleya hanleyi
AATATTGCAATGATAGGGGGAAATACATTTGAATGACGTACTATTTGCGCCTGTGTATAATGGGTAGTACTGGGATATGGTAAAACGAGGAAGATACTGGATGAATTTACCCACCATTATATAACATTTCTGTGGATTGGTGAAATGTACATTGGACAAACCAGGGGGGGAAACACTGGGATATGTCATTGAAAAAAAATGGAAACTGATTCTACTTGTGTATAAGCAACGCAGAAAGGATAATATGAATCTTGAGTGGATAGAAACTGGAGACGTTTGGAAATACCGGGATAGAAGATTGGGTGACCTGAATGTTAGATGATATTTTTTTACAGATATATCACAGTGAAAACTTAGATATGTATAAGTGGCTGTGCGTCATTTGTAGTAAAAGTTTGAGGGAACATGTGTGGGGTGACGTGGCCGGCACGACCTACTCTTTATGGCCAGTCAAACTGAACGGCATCATATGTTAGCAGGACAATGTTAGGCTACATCCCAAAATTAACTGTAGCTTTGAAGCGTTTAGTCGGACTAACGTTCTACACTTAGTGTTTTCTCCTGGAGGAACGTATAAATACGCGTTTCTAGCTCTTGCATATCTGTGTGGAACAGGCAGTCAGACCATATTTTCCACACATTTTAACTTGCTGTATTAATGTACAGGTATGAATAAAAAAGAAAATCGTTCCCCGAGAAACTCAGTTACATACGGTTTAAATAGGCAATGTAGGCGAAATAAACATGACCGTCACTGCTATACTAGAAAAATTGTTTGTTTGACGATGAATATTCAAGTTTGGACACTACAAATTCACTGAAGTCAGTCAGAACCAACAAACACAATTACTCGGCACATTGGAAAGTTTCCATTCACTCAACTTCTTATGTTTGAACAAGACAATTTGGATCAGATTAACTTCCAAGCACAAAATACAACTTGAAATGATTAATAAAACCAAAACATACTTCAAAATGTGTTCATCTAACCGAATAAAACGATGCTCTGGTACTCAAACAACATATTTTAAAACTTGAGCTCAGACAAAAATACTTCCAAATCAAAATGTCCGCACAAAATTCATTAAAATCCATCCAAACTTGTTCAAAACAATGAATTGCTTTGATATAGAGAAACAGACTACTCTGTCTTTGGCTAAAACAAACACTAGTACTACCACATCTTGATAAAAAAAAATGTACCAAACCGACTAAGAGTTTTCGAGTGTGAATGTACTAGACAAATATAGTTTTCTGATAATAAAATTGTAACAAGTAATGAAAGTGTGTATTGAAATAAACAACTTTTACCAAGTGATTTATAATAGTACATAAGCAATATTGTGATTTGTTCAAACAAAACATTTTTTTTGGTGGCTAGCATTGAAGAAATAGTAAATAAGAAACTGTGAAGGGGATATGTTGAACGAAGAAAACTTTGCAGAAAACTCTTTCCCGATACAAAATTGACAAGAACAATAAAACAGTTTGAATGATGCACAATTTGTAGCAATGGAACGATCATATATGGTAAAACAAGAATTAAAGCGGACATTGTTATTGCAGATTAAAGCTGTACAAAAACTGTCAAAGTCCAATTCATGTCTTAAAAAATTTCAAACCGTTTTGATCTATCGAGATGAAACAGGCTTATCACGTTAAAACAGAGAACAGCAATAACCGAAACTGATTTCGAGTAGGAGTTATTAGATACCATGAGCGAAAAATATGGAAACTTTACCAATCGAAGACTTAAACATATTGTCATGACAAAATGTTGATCTTTCGAAACTAAAACTAAAACAAAAAAAAAGAAAAAAAAATAAAACCGAAAAAAAGAAAAAAGGGAAATCGCACAGAGTCGATGTATAAAACTGTAGAAGTAATTCATAATTAAATTGAAAAGTTATGTTTAACAATATAAACCAAATGAAGTGTTTCAACAAATAGTTTTACAAAACCGCACGAAAGGCGAATAATTTGGAATTGTGAACCTTATCCAGTACTATCCTCCGAGTAATGGCTCTGACGTGACTGGCATTAAATGGGGTTTTCTTGCAAAACATGATGCGGAATGTTTCGGTTCAGTTAGCCCAGTCCGAATAAACATCTCACCAGTGGGCTGTCCAACATTGTGCCATAGTTCAGTTCTTTTCTGATAGCCCAATAACTTCAGTTTAATACAGTCAACTCATAAACATTGTGTTAGATTCGGTGACGTCACAGGGGGGGCATTTTCCTCCACAGGAAAGCCTATAGTACCGGATAGTTAAAACTTAACACACATAACTGTTCAACGCATAAATTGAACTGATGTACTCTCTCTTTAAATTGTGGAACTTCATCTCAAATATATGAGCGAAAATTGTTTAGGAAAACTCGACTGACATACGACATGAGGACCTTTCCTTAAAAAACTTATCCTCAGCAGCCCACTGTTTGTTATCACTCCCATTCAATGTAAGATAATACGTGAAAAACAAATTTTCGGGTGTAGGTTCTTTGTACGCACATATACACACGTGGTTTGGTTTGGTTGCTATTGCTCACGGTATACCCGGACAGCGCTGTTTACCGTTCCGACAAAAAAATGTATAAGGTTATCCCTACTACCAGCCCTTGTAACGAATAGGATTATATCGAACTATCGATAAATTTGAACGTTAAATACTCTACAATATGTAAACAATTATGAACTCGTGTATTTATTGCTTTCCCGAAACATGCGAACTTCATAATGTCGATATATATTATGACCGTTTTTTTAAACATAAACAACTGTCGGACTGAAATACCTTATGTGGATTTTCCACGTCTATATTAAAACTAGATCATGCCAGATGTAGGTATAAGTGTGTCATAGCACCGTGGTAAAGAAATAATTCGAACGTTCCCATATGTTTCTTATATAAAATCTGTAAGGGTGAACTTCACGTTGAAGACTGCATCAACAAAGGGTGAAAAAATAATATCTTGGTGTTGAGGCCTCATCAGCCAGCCAAGATTGAAACGTGTTGTAGGTTAATATTGAAATCGATGAGTAGTTCATTCTTATTTTTAGATTAGTTTGTCGTGATGAATTATATTATACTGACTACATGAACAGCATGTGTTTGGTTTGAAATCCATTCAATTCATAGAGAACAGTTCCGGTGCAAACATATAAGCTGTTAATACGGTAATGTTTCATCAGTAGTCCTTATCATATTTTCTGGACAAACCTGGCCGTGGGTAATCTACACTTTTCACGATGAGCCAATATTGAACGTACAGAATGAATTTACAGAAAATTTACCCAAAGTGTCTAAGATGTATAGGAACTCAAGCCAAGTTATTTTCAAGCAGTGAAATATACATACCTTTGTTATGCTGAAACTGCCAAACACGTCTGCTGACACCGAGATGACAAGGTATTATGGCTGCAGCAATATTCGAATTGGTGTATAGACGAATGAAATCTGTCAGCGACTGGTTGACAGACTGGAAGTTTGGAAAAAATATGTCATGGAGACATGATGGACTTTAACAAAGCTGTTGGGAAAACCCGTGACGTATCGAAATAACCGATGACATTGTGACGAAATAACTGTGACTTTCTGCAGCCGGTGACTTCACGGGTTACAGTTCACATTGACTATAGGTTATACTTGAAAACATGTATAGTGCAAGTGGATATCATAAGGCATACAACTGTATTAAACAGTAAATTATGTAGACATAACTGACAAGGCACGGTCAAAACAAGTTTCTTACCATCAGCTTGGAAACGAGGAGATATTTCAGTACCGTGTCCGCTCTAGAGACTTAAAGGGGTTGTTTTTTCTTGTATTAAAATGTCCAGTCTCCCGAAAACCTGGTATGTACACTTATATGTATAATAGTAACACTATCATGGTGATCTCCACAAGCAAACATACTCACAGAGGGCTGGTATGATTTAGGCCTATTAAATAAATATTTTAGTTACTGGAATACTTACAATATTCTTTCACGTAATGTTCTCATAATGGAGCTCGCATGTACAAGACTTGCTGCATAACTTATTTGTGCGTTTTCAACTTAATACACGTGGATAGCACTAACGAGTTATGAGATGCCCCACAAGCTAGTAGACGAACACAGCCGTATTATTAAGATACGATAATTCAACAGCACGAGTAAATCTTAATAACAAAAATATTCCTAAATATAACTTTTGTCTAATTCCGCTTAACGCTGTGGTGTGAATAACATGTAGTTCTCTCTCCCTATGAACAACCACGATTATTGTGTGAGATATCTACTCTGGAAAACGACTCGAGGATTTGGATGAAGAATGATGGTCAGTGATTAGTATTATATGGCTTATATGTAAAGAACACCATGGTGACTTTCCGACATCAATGAGACCTGTCGACCGCTTCTCTCTGACAAAAAACCTTCTTGTATTTAAATTTCTTTATTTCATACACATTTAAAATCGGTGCTAACTGTCATACGGAATAGGTCGATTATGGACTCGAACATTCTTGAATGACCACGGCTGAACATTGAATTTCGGATCTGACGCCATACCGATATACGTATTTGTAACCGGTCGGTGGATATTGTACATCCAAACTTAACGTTTTTTGTTTTCTCGATAAGTGCCATACGAATACTCGTTTAACATGTTCAACAAGTGCATGAACTGTTTAGATATTAATTTTGCTCAGTAAACACGTTGTTTGTTCCTTTTTTTTCATTATCCCGCTCTCGCTGTGACGGGCTGGGCCTAATATCTTATATTCACGACTCGCGAGTACAACGTGCCGGCAAATACACGTCAACTGCGCTAATACCTTACTGCGGCAATGGGACATGTATCCACCTAAAGCAAAAATTGAAAATTACAACTATCGCCATGTTTGTTCAATACACCGGGAAAGAAGAGCCAACGTTTAATTTAGCGTCCCTGTATGCTATTCTAGATTCGCGATACCCTCGCTAAAACTGTTCGTGCTGTAAACTGAATAGTCTCTGGTACAATGGCCGCACTACAATGTGAGTGGTTGGACCTCTTATATATGTGGATCATCGTTTTAGATTTATAACTTCTGCCATTCCTCGTACAGTCATGGACGACACCATGTATAACGTATCACGAAAACAACGTCTATGTGTTCTACAGTCCCGTCTGTCAGTGTTGTATGTAGGTGAAGGCCCATGTTCATGACTAAAACATCAATATGTACATTATCTGTTGTTGTTGTTCTCGTCTTTCATGTCTGTTGATCTGCTACGCGACTCGAGGAACCGAGTCTTAACTCGCGTATTCGAGCTCTATAGATTAGTCCCCCTTCCCTCAGCACTTTAACGCAATACCTTACCTGGTAGTTTGCTGCAGAATGGGCAGGTATACCGTAATACGGTACATGTATGAGGCTCGTTTGGCTAGTCTGTTCTCATCATTTTAATATACTGACGGTATTTAGTCTGATAGTAAGAAATAGACTACTACATGCACAGGGAACGAATTTGGCGTAGTTTATGCCATAATTTCTTGGAAAGTATCGAACTCTAATCAAACCGATGTTGTAGCAGCCCAGCCAACACATTACCGTATTCAGCATCATCTCCCGTTTATTAAGCGTTAGCTTCTCGCAAATAAGAAATAACTCAGATATAACCCTACTTACTGATAATCCCTGATGCTGTCAGTGATATGATCACACCTTCGCTGTAAAGTATCCAGTAGTCGAAATCCCATATCTCTAGCCTCTGCCATTCGCGAGATAAAGGCTATTTCCGGTTTTGATGGCGTCACTTCCGGTTAACCTACTTCTTTCGTGAAAACTGCTATTCTTAACCCTCGGAAAATCCCGTTCCCCCTCGTCACTCTGACGTCATTTTGCAGACTAATTCATAGGGGTCAAAGGTCACATGAGGAGGGAAATGAGGCTCCCATGTTAAAGGGATAGGCGGTTAGCCGGCATATAGACTTCCCTTACTACTATCGTCATATTGATGGTGTCCCACACCAGAATATGTAGTTATTGTATTATATTAAACCATCAATTATTGGATTTGACCACTGTTTGTTGCATGTTTGTTTGTAGTCCAGGCACTATGGATCATTTCAGTTTGAAACGGCACCCCCTTCCCCTGTGAACAGTTTCGAGATTATTTTGATATTTTCTTTCAGCCATCCCCACTCCTACTATATTTCGAAGAGAGTGACGCGCGTGGCGAGATTCCCTCTGAAATAAAATCGACCCCAACACCGCCACCACCAATAAAATCATGCTCATATCACTCTCACCTCATAGTTCCACCACCCAACTCCGCCATATATGCACCATCATAGCTGACGGTATAGCTGACGGTTGCTGACAATTAGGAAAACAATTTCATCTTTTTTATATATTTAGACAAGAGGCGGGGTATACAATCAGCATTATATTATTATATTATTATCTCACGCACACACATTAGCCTTTCCTTATTTTGATAAGTTTCTGAAACACAACCAGAGACAGATTAGGCAAATCTTTGTAGTCTTCAAATACATTCTGTGGACTACATAACTGACTTATATTCTAGACTTTACAGTCCGTTCTTCGAGCTAATTAAACTTATCAAAATAGTCTACATGACTTTCTGAATGATCCCTATTGGATTTGAGGGTTACTACATGATGAAACAAAAATATCCTGAATAACCGATCAGTGTTTCTCACTTTTAAGAAACAATGCACACGGGAACCCATCCTTGCTACACAGGTTCTGGATTAGCAAGCAATTTTAATAAGAGGTACATTGTAGCATACAATCCAGGGACATTATGATACTGGTTGCGTTGAATGAGCAATAACCGTCGCTGCAAAAGCGTATGCAATACCCAAGTGAGATCCGATCCCCAGTGGACACGCAGCCCTTATCCGTAGTGAATTTCGCCGTAAAGAAGCTAAGGACACTTTTCTATAAACACAGTGCCCTTAACATTAATGCAGGCATGAAGTGTGTGATATATCGCCATCATTTGGTATAACAAAACGATATATTTACTCACCAAGTCTCCCCAAAACTACACGACCTGGTGTTAATGAAACAAAACTAACTCAACGCTGAATAATTTACAACGTCCAGTAATGTTTCGATTTTACCTATTACGTAGCTCTTATCCGTTATGACGAACTCTTTGGAAAAGTGTCCATGTATTTTCCCTGGTAACTTAGGCTAATTAAATAATCGCTCTGGAATATTTGTATCTAAAACCGCTGAAATCTGTGCTAGGGGCCGTGTTGTCATTATTACAACGCATATAAGGGAAGTGGGAAGAGGTGCCGACATACTGACAAAGTCACATGACTTCACAGTATAGTCTTCTGGTTAAACTATTTTAGAGCACATACCAAGAATCTAACGATTCGTGATATGTGTTGTATCCCAGGTACGCTTTTATTGTACCTGCTCATGTGGCAACTTGGATGACATGACCGCACGGCCCCTAGCACCGGCATAAGCGGTATTAGATACAAATCTAGAGAGCTATGCTGGAAATGCTCTGACAGCTCCTATATTGGTATTTGGTGAGCTGTGTTGGTGTGACAACTCGTACATTGGGTATTGGTGAGCTGTATCGTCGTCAGATGAAATTGACGGCATTTAACACAAAATACTAGTCTGTAAGGCCCGATGTCGACCCAGCGTCAACCTCCCACAATGCCAACATATATCAAAGACCAAAAGGTCTGTACAGGGGGCGGGCTCGGGGACGAAACGTCCACCAGCAGACTCCCGCCATATACAGGTAAAAATTACAACGCATATAAGGGAAGTGTCATTCAACATGTTCACATGGAGAGTTACAATAAAACGCGTGGCTGGGAGAGCTACAATAAAACGCGTGTCTGGGAGAGTTACAATAAAAAGCGTGACTGGGATACAAAACATCTCAGGGATCACTTTTGGTTATTGTGATACTTTAAAAATAGTATATATGTCTGTTAGGATATATAACTTCATGTTAGTACGCCGGCATCGTTTTTGATCACCCTTTTAATGTTGCGCTAAACTGCGATTATGGACGCAGAAATTATTGCATGGTCGACGGCTGAATATTGAAAGAAGGACTGAACGTTTGTATTCAACTGATTCCTAATTTTGAGTCACATGTATTTACGATGCGTGCTGTGCATTTTCATGGATACCTGTCAGCCAAAAGAACAAACTTGCTTGGAACAGCGATTAATTGTTTCGAATAACTACACAGTCATTCTCTCATCACTCCGTATTAGGAGGTCAACATTGGTTGGGCTGGTGTAAAGCTTAAAAAATCACTAGCACCGATTGGATCGATGAAGGTAAACAGCTACTTAGTGTCTCACTGTTTTATGGATACAGTATTTTGATGAAGGATTTTTGGTGAATGCTGGATGGTTGCTGAATGGTGGATCAACTCCGGTATCTTAACACATGGACCTAATACATTTAACTGAGTAACTTGCCATAATTCTTCGCGTTGACAATAAACTTTATCAGTTATGGGTCAATAATAACACATACGATCTGAAACAAATTATAATTACAAGTCTTTATATTTGTCTGGCAGTCTCTGCATCTGAAGCATTTTATTGCACTGAATCAGAATTATTGGTGAAAACATTAATCTTTCCCAATATATAATGCATTACCAATAAACTAAACCGCCTGAGCACTGGGGATATAAACATACGTTACCAGGCGATGTTCCCATTCATCCTTTCATTCCCTGATTGAAAAACAAAATCAGTCCATCTGAGATATGATGCAAAATAGCATTTTCACGTTAAGGTGCACATACATCGCGTTACTTTATTATCCAACGAAGCTCTACTTCAACTCTGATAATAAATCTGGTTATGTTATAATTGTATCATCCCCACTTCCCTTTTCCACGCAGAAAGAAGCCGTGGCTTTCGTCTTTCAGCGCAAATGAAAAAGAACAAGGTGGTTAAACTATGTCATGCCGTGACATAGAATCGCAGCGTTGTGTATACGACGAAATTCGAAGTGCCAACATATTTAGCAGCGTTGTCTTTCGTAGCATGTGGATTTTCACCACATTTCCATCATCACACGCGAGGGCAATACTGAATATTGCAGCCTGGAGCCAGCAGGCTGAAATAATTTTGCTAAATGGTTCTAGAAAAATATCGTTCAGCAGATAATTTCACCGTAACTCTTTTTCATAATATCTTTTTCTCTCACAAAATAATTAATATGATAGAGAATAATTAGTTTTGAAAAAAATGAATCACTTTCATGACCTTATAGGCAAGTAAATTTCGAAAAAATTCGACACTGACAATTTGGACCTGACATTATGCAAGTAGTCTCAAAATGACGCTAATAAGTTTCGCGGAAAAGTTAAAAATTTCAGCTTTAGTACTTTGTTCAGCTGCGATGAAATATTTGCTATGTGGGCCATAATGCACCCCCCCCCCCCACCGTCGTCACTCACACACCCAGGCCAGGGTTAAAAGCCAAAGGTGTGTGCTTGTCATATCTCCATGACAGCGTCATTTCCATCATCACACTCGAGGGCAATACTGAATATTCCAGCTTGAGCCAGCAGGCTGAAATAATTTTGCGAAATGGTTCTAGAAAAATATCGTTCAGCAGATAATTTCACCATAACTTTTTTGTGTATCTTTTTCTCTCGCGAAATAATTAATATGGTAGAGAATGATTACGTTTGGCAAAATGAATCACTTTCATGACCTTATAGGCAAGGAAATTTCGAAAAAAAGAAATTGACAGGAAACATCAAAAAGATCACTTTCGGAGGACATTTTATGACTTGGACTTGACCATGTTCAAATATTCTCAAAATGACGCTAATTAGTTTCACGGAAAAGGTAGAAGTTTCAGCTCTATTTAGTATTTCGTTCCGGAGCTGCGATGGAATCTTTATTAGGTGGGCCATCATGACCCCCCGCCCCCCACCCACCCATATATAATTTAATCTCGTGATCAAAGGCGTGTGCTTGTCATATCTAATACTTCCCTGCAATTGCACACGTCCTTTACTGAATTGTAATGAAACTGAATCGATTAAAATTTTTGATAATTCCTTTCAGAAATATATGATCGCATTCTTATCTGCATCAGATTCCCTCGATTCCCATTCTTTAATATCAGACGGTTTCAGATATTTGAGCTGATATTTCATCACCGCTCCAAGCTAGCGTATCTATAATTACGCTTGAGCCTATGCTATGACTGCGTGCTTACAGCTGATGCAAGTAAAGCACGGCTGAAATACCAAGGTTACGTCCTTGAATCCTCCGTAGTCTAGTCTGAATATGAGGTACAGAGAGATCTTACGTATCTCCCCAATTTATATAAATTTAATCGCAATATATTTAAGACAACAGAGGGATTGCGTAAATCAGTTCTGCCATTCTGTCAGGCCCTGAAATATATTACGTCGTTTATTCGCACACATCAATCGTTTAAAACATATTATAAATCCCAGTACTTTATCTGATATCCATATTTGGTTTGGTCTGTTGAATTGATCATTCGTGCCGTGCCGAATTGATTTGACACCATGCCTTATTAATTCATTATACAAAATCTATAATCAAGGCGATAATAGAACGTTCAATTCATATATATATTCATACACAATAAATGAAATGCTTCCTTTCAATTGGAGTTATCAACACATGATAGCATATAAACAACAATAGAGGTCAACATGCGAAAGAATGATCATCCATAATCAATAGGCTCTGTGGAGATAGTTCGATAGTCTGCAGAGATGAATTAAAGGATTGAAGGTAACCACAATCCCTCTTTCAGTACCTACATTATTCTGCCTTTGAACATTTACTTGACCTAACGAACAGTCAAAGGATATCACGCCGGTTCTTCACATTACACATTTGTCCTCCTACGCTATTTTCTTTCAAGTTGGTCATCTCTCCACATGACTATTCTGTTTTATATCCGGTATGGTGCGATAAACAACTATCTAAAGGGATACACTATTCTACCTGTCAGGTTTCCAGCAATACCCAGGGACAGGATGAAATGTATCATATAAATGTGGTGGGAAAAGATGCCGACGTACTGACAATACGTCGATATGACTCCCACAGGCCAGTATTCTGTCTGCATTTCTACAAACATCACAAGAACCAAAATGGTTCGTATGATGATTTGTGTCTTTGCCATGCTTTTATCGTCGATTTTCACGTGAACATGAAGCTCTCCAAGCAATATATAATTATAAGGAATCGATTTATCACTGGCAACTCGCTGAAACAATTCGTGACTTTCATAGAGAACTTTCGACGCTTATCAAGATCCATCGGATTATCCAAGACGCGACCAACGGCGACTGTCACACCCGACATTCGCGAACCAGCCGTCGTCCATGTAGAAATTCCGCGTCCATAATAAAAAGACAAAATTCGAGAAGAAAACATTTAAATAAAAGATTATAAACACAGGTTAGTTTCTTGCAATACCCAAAAGTTTCAATGACGTCGCAAAACACATTTTTCTGATCATCAATTTTGTATCGATTTTGTATTTTTTTCACAAAATGAATTTACAGGTCACCTTTTTGAGTGTTGTGTCCAAGTCACGCTTCAAACTAAGCACAGCACCTTGAACAGCAACCATTGTAGCAACCATTTCAGTTTGGTCGTTCATCAATATCTCTAAAACTTAAACAGTGATCTGAGCAGCGAGATCGCCCAGATATCTATAAAACGGAGTGAAAATAAATACCTGGTCATGCGGCATTTGTATGATATGTGTATAAATTAACGAAAATCGTTACTGTTTTAAGAAGTCAATAGGCATTTTCTGAAAAAAAGTCGGTAACAAATGTTTTTAGCATAATTGTGCCCTGCTTAATGTATCTTCCAAAGAATTGAAAACACGTGCACGTGGACTCAGATCAGTGACATTTTTCCAGCTTGAGATACTTTGTATGAACTTCAAGATACTACCGCGCTGTGTGGCTAGAGGCATTGACGACAACACCGTCGATCTGTATATCTCAGAACGGTATTACCTAAAATAGCGGAATGCTGGATTCTGCTGGGGCAGTCTCCACAAGGCTACAAATTGGTCATTGTCAAATGTACCATTTGAAGATCCTTTTATGAGTACCAAAAGTAATGTGGCTTGGACCTTTACTTAAACTAATGAACAGTCAGAGAATACCACATCGGATGTTAACATTTAACATCTGTCTTCCAGAAGACCTAGTATTGCATGTACATTCTGTCATGTTAGTCTCCGTAGGTCCAAATTCTCTATGTCCGATATGGTACGATCAGCCTGTATCTATTATAAAGGGATTAACTACTTTACCGCTAATCCTTCTGAAGCAATATCCGGGTGCTGGAGAAATTTATGTTGGAGAACCTGTCATGATTTATAGCACGCAGAGATTAATGGTTTTCTACATATTTAAAAATAGACAGAATCTATCTTTGAAATCGCAGTAAGATCCTGTCTTTTCGAGAAAGCTTCCGTTGTTGACATCTTAGAGATTATCTAACCTAACATCCGAACACTGATGGCAACATCGCTGTCTGATCGTTTATCAAACCTTAAAAATAACACGGGGCGAGGAGGCTGATCGTCATGGTACGCGCAAAACAGATACAGATATCGTGATAAGCATGTCAAGAGTGGTTTCTATAATGGTAGCACTGTTATATATGAGCGTGTGTGTGCGACATTAACATTGACGCCAAAAGCCAGGAATAATTATAACCGTTGTCACATACATTTGTATTGTGGGGGTCTTTCGAGAGACCAGGCTGATCGATCATGTCATGTGTCGTTCTGTCTAAGGCTTGTACGGCGATCTGGGCGCTGTCCGCCGAGATTCGGCCAAAGAATAGTACCACATCATGATATCTGTATTCTACGATGCCGTTTTGGTAAAATTGGCCGATAGTTGCCTTCATTTGGGTCAATACCTATTTTCCCAAATAACTCTGGCACGACGAGATGAAAGGAATGGTGTTCATCATCTTCTAGTCATGGATTTCCTAAAGCCTGAAACAATGGACAAAAACAAAAGGAAGTCATAGGATACCATGTCAGCTATTTCCAATCATTAGCACCGTTTGACAGATATAACATACTGTTCTTCCCGTCACCGAGTGGCTGGACTATTTTCTGGGTTATGTATGGTAAAATTGATGACGGTCAACGGATGTAAGAGACGTTATCTCGCGTTCATCAGCTTCGTTAATGCCTAGCGGAAACAGCACCATTCTGGAGAAAATTCACCAAATCGTAACTTAAAGCTTGGGCGTCAGGCCTCATTTCCTACATCTAATGAGTTCGCCTTGTCTCTATGATACTATGATAATCAATTGCACGTAGCCAGTTATCAAAAACTTCGTGAGAGGGGTGGCGGTGGAGGTGTGGGGTGGTTCGGTTGACTTGCACACGAACCATCCTCCCAGAAACGTAAAAGCCGGGTACTCGTGGGCTCGTTTCCACTTTTGAAATAAGCCCATTGGGATCGTGTTCATAAGGGCTGCTGTCCTATTGGGCTCCTGTCCTTGAGATCTCCTGTCCGCATCCCCGCATGTCATGGCACATGTTAACCCAGTCCAATGGGCCGAGAGCAAATGGAGACTACAATTCTCTTTAAGCATATTCGAAAACCATTTCAGAACTGAAACATGGGCATCTTCAGCAATCGCTGCCATATTTGCGGAACTGGGGGATAGAGCTGCGGTTCAATCTCCAATGACATAAACAGTCAGACAGGATGAAAGGAAACAACAACAAAAATACAGATAACTAAACATGTTTTGCCTTGTCATCACCAAAGGGAGCTCACTCCACAGCTTGTGAGGAATGGCCCTGTGCAGATTTCATAATAGGGTAGACCGCCCCTTTTCTGCTACATCATAATTCCTTTTCCATATCTAAAATTCTAACATCTTCTGTTTGGCAGTCATGCAAATGGGTATATCCGGATCGATGGCTAGGTTCAACTATGCAGTGATTGGGGTCAGGAAGTAAATTTTGTCCTGGCTCAGTTGTGCTTCTTGTCTGAGCGTAAACATTTGAGCGACTCAATCACGACAAGAAAATCTAAGAGACAAACATGTAGGTCGACCTTCATTTTTTTCACCTGTTCAAGTTGATGCCGAAAAAAAAATTGATCTGAATCGCTCTTGTAGATTTATCTGAAAAATTGGGCCTAAGTTGGCTACCTTTAGACGTTTTAAGGGGTTTTCTGAGAACAATGTAGCAAACATGGATGAGAATGTTCATGCTTCAGTCTTCTAAACAAAGTTGTCATGTTTATTAAAATAGTGGTTTAATCATGCTCTTTCATAAAATATATAGATATAACTGATTTAGACTGAAGATTATACGACAACTGGTAGTCAAATAGCCGAAAACACCCTTAAGGGCATAATAGTGTAGTCCATGCATTATGTCAGTGTAGGCTCCATTACGGAGGGGATATGTTGCATCACGCCAATTTGTTTAATTTTGTCTGCCTTGTTGCATCTGAAGCACGAATCAGTTGGAAAAGGACTAGGAGTTCAATGAAAAAAATCCTCAGTGTATTCACTGATATAATATTGATGGCATTGGAGCGATATGCAACAGGTGGGAAAAATTGACGACGTCTGGCGACTAAAAAGCAACCATATGATTGTATTAAAAAGTAAAGCTTCTCTCGGCATCACACATTCAGACCCGAGAATACGGTGGATTCTCGGATATAGCCTTAGTATTTCAGCCGCACTTTTATTGCAGATGTTCATGCGGAAAAAATAGAGTATCCACACGGTCCCTAGCACCGGCTTAAGCGAAATTAGATACCCTAGCTCGGGAGCTGTGATGACGGGTCAGCTCAAACAAATAACTCATCTGACGTTAGTGTATGAGCATCGCGGAGGCCTGATGTAGTAAACGCCTCAACATGAGGTACACATGTAAACCTGGTAAATGCAGGAATTTACTGAAAAACTAACCTGTAACTAACCATGCACGAGTTATCTCCCACTGGATTGACATTTCGGTACATAAGATGACACACTCAGGTCAAGTGGCAATGATATAAATTTGTCAGAACCCCTTTTTTGCAAAACAACTCATTGACAGCCCAAAATGATTCAAACAAGTGTATATTATTAAGGTTTTAGGTTTATTTCTCAAGCTCATGGAACATTTCTATATTTCTAGGAGACAATTTAGCGAAAAAATGCTAAATTGAAGGTTGAGATATACATGTACCTTAACTAGACTTGGTTATGATATGATACACAGTAAACGATGACACCGTCTATCCAGAGATTCTAGAACGGCGTTAGTATGGATAGGGCATTGCTGGGTTATTCTAGGTCAAGCTCCCTAATGCTACAGATAATGCTATAGCCAAAGTTATCTTGTAAGTGCCGTAATAATACTGTTTTTGGACATTTACTTAAACTATTGAAGGATCACAGGATAATGCGCTGTCTGTTAACATATACTTTAGAAGATCTAGCATTATTTTGTCTGTCATCTCTCTACATGACTAGTCCGTTTTATATTCGGTATGGTGAGATAAATAGAGTGCCAATACCAAGGACCAGGAGATGCTCTCCAGGTAATAAAAAGTAGATAAAATTTAACTCTAGCGGCTGGGTTAGCCTCCATTGGTCGATATCCTGTATGACTAACTATAAACCCACAGAATGGTCGTTTCCGAGATATGATGGAAAGGTAGGGTTAATATAATTGTGTTTGTTTATCCGGTCAGTACAGCCACAGTCGAAATATCACGAAACTTTATTAGGACTATCTTAGGATATTTTTTAGGTGAAAAGGCCGTGAAACTTTACAAGGATAGCTGTGGAGTTGAGAGAATTGACATAAAACAATAAAATATCGAACAAGATACCTTACTATCACAGCTGGACAAATATACGAAAATGTACTTATCGATGTTGGAAAATATGTGAGGAAAGTAATGGAGGAGGGGAGGGAAGTTCGGGAGTCAAACATTGAATTTGTTTGAACATAAGTCTGTTCAGCTGTCGCGCCATTACTTTTCGTCGAATGGTCGTGAAACTTTGTCAGGATAGCTGTTCTGTCACCGGCGGTAACTTAAATGACTGACCAATTGGACGGCCGCGAGCTTTCCTGTTCGAAAACTTGGAGAAAAAGATATCGTGACTTTTTTATAGAGGATATTGACTTAAGACCGGGAAATAATTCAAACGGGTCAACATCTTCGTCATTGCCAATCAGGAAAAAGTACCACCCCGGAGGAAATTTGGAGCAAGTAGACGGTGGTCCATCAGACATCTAGCTTTCTTGTTAATACAAGAGAGAGAATTTAGGTTTAACATCGCGTTCAGCAATATTTCAGCTATACAGCGACCATGTTAATACAAAATAACCCCAGTGTACTGCGACTTTGGGGTGGAAACAAGGCTCTGCGATTTACGTTGGAACAGCATGTGTTCAAGGCATCGGTGTTGGGGTTTCTGGTGATCATTGTCACGATGTTCCTGTGGATTTTTGTCTTTATCATTGTTTCAACTAATACTCATGACCACAAAAATGTTACATTAGAGGAAACATCTTCTGAACTGAGGTACCGTAATTGGAGATACCACTAGTCGGGAGGAGAGAGAACTTCCGGCTTTCAACAATGTCCTGGTGATATATTAGAATAGATTCATACCTAGTGTGAAGTATTGAGAGATGTGAGAGAAATTAGTATAAATGGTCAATCGCTGATGACAGTCTTAAATCGACTCCAGTTCTGGTGTGTTTAAGCGAACAGTTCGATCGCCGGTACACCTCTTACCCAGGGATAACTGACCAAACGTGACCAGCCAGTCAAAAACACTGTTATGTGACTGACGAGAGTTTGCTGGGTGGGTTGATAAAAGAACTGGAAAGAAGTCAGAACTACTTAAGGAATCATTCCAAATCGAACTTGATCACCGAAGGTCTGCTAAGGCTTGTATCTGAATCCACCATATATAATACCGTGGTCTAGCATTACCTGCTATACTTTGACATCAAAGGTAGGAATTTATCAAACTTTGTGGGTGAGTTGGGAGCAGCTAGACTTGAATATCGACCTTCAGGTCCCGGGTGAGATGAACTCGACGATACATGTTCAGTCCTCAACATGGATACTCAACGTGACTGAGATACATCATTCTTTAGATGACGAGTTTACAACGAATATTATGGATTAAGAATGCTGATCAGCGATACGGATTTGATATTTTTGGAACATCATGATGTCTTGCCGGCATCATTGAAAACTGTTGACCGCTTCTCTCTTGCAGGAAACAAGCCTATGTTTATGTATACTATGATTGTCTTTTTGAATTTGGTGCTAATACTGTTATATGGAGTATGGAATAGGTCTTTGGATTATGGACGCGGATATTCTCTAACGGACGACGGCAGAATTATGAATGACGGACTAGACGCTTGTAATTTGATATGTCGGTCAAAAACAGAAACGATCAGAAATACAGAAATACATGTAACATGGAGGAGCATTTAATTAGTGACCTGGAAAAAGCTGTTGAATAATGTTATCCAATTTGAATCTCTTTTCAGGTGCAAAACACAGTACGTTATCAGGCGTTACTCAACAAATGCTCACGCTCACTGACCGCTCGTAATGATCATTAGCCCTATGGTGCTTGATTTACCATATTGATAGTCATACAATTAAGCCAAAATGCTCATCGCCCAAATGATCCGGGTCACTTGAAGCACAAGATTTAGCTGAAATATCAAGATTTTGACATACGGTCAATAAATAATAAATTATCTATTATTCAGCGTTTCCGTGGTTTCTATTCGTTTTATAGACTTAAAGAACGAACATCGATGAGCTCATTCTATGCCTTGTAAGGAAATATATGCACAAAAACTATATTTAAATTGCTGATTTGGGCTTAATTCTCACAGCTGTCTTAATGGATTAAAAATGTGATGAAGGATGAATATCTACAGATAAAAGGCTTTACAAGGTGAACAATAATTTTTGCCTCGATTGATTCACTGACAATAATGAGAAGTTATTGGATAGCACACCGGTTGTTTGCAATTTACATCCTCTTTCAGAAGATCCAGCATTCTATTTTTCTGATCATAGATATATCACCGTGGGGTTTACCTGTTTTCTGTATCCGGAATGGTAAGATTAACGATGGTCAAATGAAAAAAAACCCGGAAACGATGCCCGGTGGGAAGGGGAAGTTCATCGGGAAAAATGTTTATGAAGATCGGATATAGAAGAGACACTTTCATCTCGACTCTGAGAACATTACCTCTTTTCTCTAAACCTACCTTCACTGTTAACAGGTTCCAGCGGTTTTCTCAAGAACACGTACATATCGGGTGGTGGGTGAATAGGATATAGCGCCGATGGCAAGAATCTGCAGAATGTTGACCTTTGATTTTGTTTTCTAGATAATAACAAAGGCTAGCACCAGTACAGCAGCAATAAAATTATAGGCCTACTACCTAAACAGATTTGAGAGAGACAAAGGATACTCTACCTCTCTAAGCAAAGCTGATGTGCATTTCCTTATTCTTATACTGATCTACACATCTGAAACTCAATTTTTATGCCATCTAGGGACCGCCGTTTCCTCGCTGCGAGGGCCGGGAAGTCGACTGGGTTGACCAGCTTAGGTAAATGGTCAGTTAGCGGCCCAAGACAGTAGGTATTGTCTGAAGGCAGTTCATTGGAAGAGTAGAAATTATTGACGAAGTATAGCTTGCAGACGTATCGGATGAATACAGAATGTTTGAAGTGAGACATTCTAGCGATTGTTGAAAGTCAGTAAACCGGCAGTGAAGAAGATATTGTCTGCACACAGTGCATTCTGAGATGAAAATTTCGGAAGGTGCTGTCTGAGTGCGGTATACTCGACATGAATCCCACGGAAGGTATTGTACGTCTCATTGCGGTTTACTTAATATGAACCGAACATGAGATATAAGTCAAGTGTGATGCACTTGACATGAAGCTTACATAATGTAATTACAACACATATAAGGGAAGTGGGAAGAGGTTCCGATATACTGACAGAGTCACATGACTTCACAGTATAGTCTTCCGGTTAACCTATTCTAAAGCACATACCAAGAATCTAACGATTCGTGATATGTGTTGTATCTCAGGTACGCTTGTATTGTACCTGTTCATGTGGCAACTTGGATGATATGACCACACGGCCCCTAGCACCGGCATAAGCGGTATTAGATAAATATCTAGACAGCTATGATGGAAATGCTCTGACAACTCGTATATTGGTAATTGGTGAGCTGTTTCGCTGTGACAACTCGTACACTGGGGATTGGTGAGCTGTATCGTCGTCAGATGAAATTGACGGCATTTAAGACAAAAGACTAGTCTGTGAGACCCGATGTCGACCCAGCATCAACTTCCCACAAATGCCAACATATATCAAAGACCAAACGGTCTGTATAGGGGGCGGGCCTCGGGGACGAAACGTCCACCAGCAGAATCTCGCCATATATAGGTAAAAATTACAACACATATAAGGGAAGTGGGAAGAGGTGCCGACATACTGACAGGGTCATATGACTTCACAGTATAGTCTTCCGGTTAACCTATAACCGAGTGAGGTGTTCTTAATATAGAGCTTACAGAAGATACTGGACGAGTGCAGTGCACTTCAAAGGAAGCTCACAGATGGTATTGACCGAGTGCGTTCCACTTGACAGGAAACTAACAGAAAGTATTGTCCGAGTGCGGTGCATTTAACGTGGAGCATTTATATAATGTATTGGCGGAGTGCAGTGCACTAGGAGTGAAGCTTAGGGAAGGTATTGTTCGAGTGCGCCACACTTGCAGTGAAGCTTACCGAAGGTAGTGGCCGAGCGCGGTGCACTTGTAGTGAAGCTTACATAAGGTATTTTCCGAGTGCGATGCATTCGACATAAGCCGACGTATTGGTCGAGTGGGATACACTTGAAGTGAGGCTTACAGAATGTACCGAAGATGGCTGTGCCTATAAAGGGTCGAACTGTAGTGCTCTTGACAGAAGATATTGTATGAATGATGAACACTTTGATGTTCTTATGTTTATACCTGAAATCACTTTAATGAAAAGTTCACTGGCGAGGTATGCCAGATGATGAGATGTGATGGGTCCATATACTCGTGAGTATCGCCTTTTGAATACAGGTGGCTGAAATCAACGGTGTGAATGGTTCGTTGAACTTCTGTAACAGGTCCACTGAATTGGGTGATTAGACTTTTATGAATATAAATGTTTGAATACCTTAAATCACAAAGTTATGGTTTAAAAAAGATAGTTGTGCACTTGCAGTGACTATACAGTCGGACTACAGTGCAGCAGACAGAATGTGTTGTTTGAATGATGTTCTCTTTGAAGTTATTGATTTTATACCGGAATTCACATATCTAAATATGCTGGAGAGGTTTAACGGGTCAAATGGTAAGATGAGACGGGTCCATGTCCTTTGATGGGCATCGTCTTATGAATGTAGGTGACTAGTTTTTATAAATGTTTGAATAACTTAAACCATCTAGGTGAATGGTGAGATGTGTCGGGTCCGTTCGTTCTGGCGAGCATAATATTGTGTAAATAAATGTTTAAATGCCTGAAATCAACAACGTGAAAAGTTCACTGTTATTTTGCCAGTTGATTAGTCCTAGTGGGGCTATGTAATTATTTGATTATATCTAGTTTTCTAGCGAATGTTGTTGTGCATAAAAATATCTCCTTATCACCCATATGAAGCTTTCAGTGAGGAGAAAAGAAAAGTTCATTAGTTCTGGTGAGAGTATTGTGTATATAAAGGATGTTTAGATGCAAGAAATGGCCAGTGGGTGATTCACTTGACGATATAGTCGGAGAGAAGTACACCTACTTCGCGAAAGAAATCTTCGCAACTGAGGATTACATAATATTTTGTGTGAATGCGATTCAATTGAAATACTTGCGTCTAGTCCGTCATTCAATATTCAGCCGTCGTCCAATAACGAATTTCCGCGTCCGTAATCCAAAGACCTAATTCATTTAATAACATTAGCACCAATGTGAGAAGATCGTTTGACACCACGTTTAGCTGTTGGATGACTAGATTGTTAGATGGGGTAAATAGTTTGCTTGTTTGTGTCACTAGTCTTTTATAGAGAGGATGATTGTATGTTTCATATGCACTGTTCGAATAGATTTATTATGCGATTTGCGTTTCACTGTTGGCCACGGATTAATATGTATGATTTTCCTCGCTAAACAACTTAAATGTTGTGGATGATTGTATGTTTAATATGCATTGTTGGAGTCAGTACGTGATTTGCTTTTCGTTGATAAATATTTGGACTTTTGATTGAGAGTGATGTGGTTCGTCGCTATACAGCTAAAAAAAATGCTGAATGCGACATAATTTTTTTCCTCTCTCTCTCAAATTGTAATCAGAATTTAAGTCAGTAATCATAGAGCAGACTCGTCCATTTGGTTAACCCTATCTGGCCAGGGCTTTTTGGGACCTGTCCAGGCATGGGGAGGGGCCATTTCGCCCCCTAATTATTTTTGTTACCCCTTGAGCTAGGTGGCTGAAACTTACCACACTATACTTCTGGGTCAAGCTCTATCAGAAGCTGTAAAGCATCCAAGACGGTCGCTTTGATGACGTCACAGTGACGTCATTTTCGTCATTTTCAAAAACGGCATTTTTGTTCCAGTTTTCGGTCAGATTTTTTCGAATTTTTCATTTACGCAATTTTTCCGCACAAACTGCGCGATAAATTAGAAAATATTAATGTGATGTGAAATAAAATACTTCTGTTCAACTTTTCGCCGTTTTTGAAGAAGTTTTCTGGTACCCCACGTAAACACCATCTTGAATTTTTCCATGATCCTCTACTCCGGTGGTTATGCAAAAAGGCTCAAAATGACCCCAATATGATAAACTATAAAGTGACGGAGTCTCAGCTCTCAATTTATTTTCTTTCAGGAGACAGCGCAGAAAGTTTCGTAGGGGGGGGGGGGGGTCCGAGGGAATTTTGACCACCAGGCCTGGTAGAGTTAATGAACAATGCTGAGTGGTTTTATGTAAAGAACATCTTCATGTCTTGCTGGCATCATTGTTAACTGTTGACCGCTTCTCTCTTGTAGGAAGCCATCTTGTGTTTCTATTAGTTTGGTTCCATACACATTTGGAATTGGTGCTAAATGTCATACGAAAGAGAAACTTATTGACGCGGAAATTCGCTTATGGACGACGGCTGAGTATGGAATGTCGGATCTGACGCTTGTTATAATATGCCTTGAGTTTGTGCGAAACTATCACACTCAAAACACGATAAAGTGGACATAGAGATACCGGTATGTTTATGCCTGAGGGGGATTTAACTTTTGACGCTATTATCGTCCTGCGGGTCGAGAACTAATAACACAGCACATGGAAGTCTATGCGCTTTTCTCGATTCTTCACGCGCTAAAAATTTACAATAAACGGTAAAATTTGGTACATCATCCTGAAATTTGATGCTAAAATTTCCAATGTTTAGGAAAATCTTTTGTGAACCAAAGAAAATCGCCAATGTCTTCAAGGTTATTTTGGAGGCGCCCTGAAGTGGAACCTTGAATCTTACAACACGCGTGTCCCCCCAGTCTGGCCTGTTAATTCTCTAACTCTAGAAATATAGCTTCAATACTTTGATAAAGGAATATATCTTTCATCCACTGAGTATTACACCAAGCAGCATAACAGTTACCGGGATTTCCCAGATCTGCAAAAGAGGCCAATTTTCATGCTTACGAGGCGCAATCGGTGGCTCTCGTCGCGCAGGCTACAAAATTACGTCATTCCGGATATTCGGTTACAACGCCATCTAGCGACGTAAAAGAAACAGAAACTCATAAAGCAGTGAGACAGTTCGTTGGAAAATTTATTCGTGTACCTGAGTCTGTCTGCCTTGGGGCACTTAATTGTGTTGATAAACATAGCTTACGCCAGCTATTTATTTCTTCAGAAGACAGGACATTTTAATCTTCAGATTACCACAGCAGGGCTCAACAGTTTTCCATGTTCGATGTGGTGACATCTTTCACCTTTTCATCTTTCGGTACTCTTTGACTTGACACTCCACTGTTGATATATGCACAGATAAGTATAAACATGCTATAATGTGAAGGTGCGGCAAACATTAACATTTTAATCTATAAAAACCACCCATAGCTTCATCTTGACATTCTTCTGACATCACATTGTATACCTTCTACTGTCAGATATACCCTCTGATTTATTTTTCATAAATGTATGTGTCCGTGCCCCATTTCTTATCTGTTCAGTTCATGATATATTTCAGTACCGTAGATTGTACATGCTAAAATTGTGACAAGCGGCTTGCGGAAAGATGTAGGATGAGAGATACTATTAGAAGCCTTTCCAGTCAAAGTACCGTACCAGTGAAAATGCTTGAATGAAGCGGCTCTGACAACTTCTGCTGGATAAATCAGGATGTTGATGCGATACTGCACAGGTAAAATCGAAACATTATTTGACGTTATAATTATTCAGCCTAGTGTTAGTTTTGTTTCAATACCACCTGGTTGTAGTTGTGGGGAGAATTATTGAGTGAATATCGTTTGGTTTAACTAAATCTGGGCGATACATCATACACTGTACATTTTATGCCTGCATAAATGTTAGGGCTACTATGTTAAGTGAAAGGAGTCCTTGGATTTTTTACAGGGAAATTCAGTATAGAGAAGGGCAGATGGTTCACTGTGTGTCGGATCTCATTTCGGCATTCCCGGCCCCTGTACAGACCTTTTGGTCTTTGATATATGTTGGCATTTGTGGGAAGTTGATGCTGGGTCGACATCGGGCCTTACAGACTAGTCTTTTGTGTTAATTGCCGTCATTTACATCTGACGACGATACAGCTCACCAATCGCCAAGGTACGAGTTGTCACAGCGAAACAGCTCACCAATTACCAGTATACGAGTTGTCAGAGCATTTCCATCATAGCTCTCTAGATTTGTATCTAATACCGCTTGTGCCGGTGCTAGGGGCCGTGTGGTCATATCATCCAAGTTGCCACATGAACAGGTACAATAAAAGCGTACCTGAGATACAACACATATCACGAATCGTTAGATTCTTGGTATGTGCTTTAGAATAGGTTTACCAGAAGACTATTCTGTGAAGTCATAT
The DNA here is from genome assembly GCA_036873755.1 of Hanleya hanleyi. Classification (NCBI taxonomy): domain Eukaryota; kingdom Metazoa; phylum Mollusca; class Polyplacophora; order Lepidopleurida; family Hanleyidae; genus Hanleya; species Hanleya hanleyi. Next base: position 24,199 of record JAVTVY010018089.1, read on the forward strand.
GACGCAGTCAGTGTGTCGGCGCCTCTTCCTACTTCCTTTATATGTGTTGTAATTTTTACCTGTATATGGCGAGATTCTGCTGTTGGACGTTTCGTCTCCGGGGCCCGCCCCCTGTACAGACCTTTTGGTCTTTGATATATGTTGGCATTTGTGGGAAGTTGATGCTGGGTCGACATCGGGCCTTACAGACTAGTCTTTTGTGTTAATTGCCGTCATTTACATCTGACGAAGATACAGCTCACCAATCGCCAAGGTACGAGTTGTCACAGCGAAACAGCTCACCAATTACCAGTATACGAGTTGTCAGAGCATTTCCATCATAGCTCTCTAGATTTGTATCTAATGCCGCTTATGCCGGTGCTAGGGGCCGTGTCGCCATATCATCCATGTTGCCACATGAACAGGTACAATAAAAGCGTACCTGAGATACAACACATATCAGGAATCGTTAGATTCTTGGTATGTGCTTTAGAATAGGTTTACCAGAAGACTATTCTGTGAAGTCATATGACGCAGTCAGTATGTCGGCACCTCTTCCCACTTCCCTTATATGTGTTGTAATTTTTACCTGTGTATGGCGAGATTCTGCTGGTGGACGTTTCGTCCCCGAGGCCCGCCCCCTGTACAGACCTTTTGGTCTTTGATATATGTTGGCATTTGTGGGAAGTTGATGCTGGGTCGACATCGGGCCTTACAGACTAGTCTTTTGTGTTAATTACCGTCATTTACATCTGACGGCGATACAGCTCACCAATCGCCAATGTACGAGTTGTCACAACGAAACAGCTCACCAATTACCAGTATACGAGTTGTCAGAGCATTTCCATCATAGCTCTCTAGATTTGTATCTAATGCCGCTTATGCCGGTGCTAGGGGCCGTGTCGCCATATCATCCATGTTGCCACTTGAACAGGTACAATAAAAGCGTACCTGAGATACAACACATATCAGGAATCGTTAGATTCTTGGTATGTGCTTTAGAATAGGTTTACCAGAAGACTATTCTGTGAAGTCATATGACGCAGTCAGTATGTCGGCACCTCTTCCCACTTCCCTTATATGTGTTGTAATTTTTACCTGTATATGGCGAGATTCTGCTGGTGGACCTTTCGTCCCCGAGGCCCGCCCCCTGTACAGACCTTTTGGTCTTTGATATATGTTGGCATTTGTGGGAAGTTGATGCTGGGTCGACATCGGGCCTTACAGACTAGTCTTTTGTGTTAATTGCCGTCATTTACATCTGACGAAGATACAGCTCACCAATCGCCAAGGTACGAGTTGTCACAGCGAAACAGCTCACCAATTACCAGTATACGAGTTGTCAGAGCATTTCCATCATAGCTCTCTAGATTTGTATCTAATACCGCTTATGCCGGTGCTAGGGGCCGTGTGGTCATATCATCCAAGTTGCCACATGAACAGGTACACTAAAAGCGTACCTGAGATACAGCACATAGGAATCGTTGAATTTCTTTGTACATAATACTTAGAGGCATATAGGTTTACCAGAGAGGCTTATTACCATGAGGTCATATGACACCAGTCATTAGTATTAAACACCTCTTTCCACTTCCCTTATATGTGTTGTAATTTTCCTGTATATAGCGAGATTATGCTGGTGGACCTTTCGTCCCCAGGTGCCCCCTGTACAGACCTTTTGGTCTTTGATATATGTTGGCATTTGTTGGGAAGTTGATGCTGGGTGGTATGACATCGGGCCTTACAAACTAGTCTTTTGTGTTAATTGCCGTCATTTACATCTGACGAAGATACAGCTCACCAATCGCCAAGGTACGAGTTGTCACAGCGAAACAGCTCACCAATTACCAGTATACGAGTTGTCAGAGCATTTCCATCATTACAACACATATAAGGGAAGTGGGAAGAGGTGCCGACACACTGACAGAGCTGTAGATTTGTATCTAATACCGCTTATGCCGGTGCTAGGGGCCGTGTGGTCATATCATCCATGTTGCCACATGAACAGGTACAATAAAAGCGTACCTGAGATACAACACATATCAGGAATCGTTAGATTCTTGGTATGTGCTTTAGAATAGGTTTACCAGAAGACTATTCTGTGAAGTCATATGACGCAGTCAGTATGTCGGCACCTCTTCCCACTTCCCTTATATGTGTTGTAATTGCATACGCTTTTGCAATACGGTTGTTGTTCGTTCAACATATCCAGTATCAGAATGTCCAGGTATTGTAAGCTAGCTTTAATTAAAATTGTCTGTTAGTCCGGAAGCCTATGCAACAAGAATAGGTTCTCGTGTGCATTATTTTCCTACGAAGTAGGCTACCATCTGCAAATTGTCCTGTAGTCAGTGAGTGAGCGAGTCCATCCGAATCCCAAGGATTTCCAGGAGTTTAATGCACGTCGGAGTCCTAGTGCCTACCCTACCTCGTAGGTCCTGTGATGTTGTTATTGATGGTAGTTTTATTTCATCCTGTATCAACCTAATAACAGTATTGATCAAATTCAGTAAAGATCATTCATAGAGTCATGTTGCTAAGTTTGATAGGCTCGAAGAACGGACTGTAAAGTGTTGGATCTAAGTCAGTTATGTACTCCACGAGATGTATTTGAAGACTACTAAGAGATACCTGATCTCTCCCTCTGATTGTGTTTAAAACCCTTATCAAAATATGAAGGGGTTAATGCATGTGCGTGAGATAATAGCATAATACTCTAATGCTAATTGTGTACTCCATCTCTTTTCGAAATATAGCAAAAACCTGTTCATTAATGGATACATATTCCATCTTTCTAATAGAGATACACACTTCCTGTGTAGATCGATATCAATAAAAACTCATTGCGCATTTGCTCCTCGATTTTCGGTCCAATGCAATCAGAGGGTGTGACACCGACAGTTTAGGAGGTTACATACCCCGACATTGGGAGAATGTAGTTTTATTTATAAAGCTGTTGTTTGCTCTTCCCCTATTAATCGACTGGGTTGTTTTGGCTGGACTGTGCCAGGGCCATGTTTCGTCATGTAGATATCCATCGACATGCTGGCCTATTCAATGGTATGGCCTGGTAAGTGATTGTTCCAAGAAAACCACTATGTTGTGGATTTTTTGAGCTGTTGGTGTTGCATAGGAAAACAAAAATATAACGAATTTTGATCTACAACTCTGTAGACATGCACAAGAAACGATTGTCTTGATCCCCGGAGCGTGTTATTTTGAAATTTATCAGTATCATGAATATATTTGTCAAGCCAAAACATTAGTTTCAGACTTTTCTCACATGGCCTCTCTCCGTCTGTAAATGAAAATCATTATTGCCATTGACACGAACTTTAATCTGGCCTTTGAACAACGATTTGACTAAACGCAAGGTTCCCTGAGATTAATATGGACCAAATGGTCTCCCAATTGAAACAATGGTCGTTTGGTGTATGAAAACACGAACTAAGTTAGTGTTTCATCTGCGCATGGAAAAGTTTATTGGCATGCTTGGTGCGTTTTTTCTAGCTCTTGGGTATCATACATTTAGAATTTTACCCTCCACCTGCCTAAGGTAGAATAGCTGGTGAACTACATGGGTCGTTCAACGAGATTTATAGCCATTTTGGAGCAATAAACTGGAGGCATCGGTTGAAAACAAACACCGACGTGTTGTGTTTAAAAATTCATCAAGGAGATAAACGAGCTTTGAATTCCACATATAACATCTGGATCCATCGGGACACCGCAAACAGAGGAACTCTGATTTTGGAATATATCTTCCTGAAAATCACAAATCCGGTATTGGCTAATCACTTATCGAGGAAGGGCTCTGAACTCATGAAACACCGGGTAGGATTTTGAACATCCTAAAATTTGTTCCACTTTCTAAAAATGTGTACTGAAGACTGAATATGGAAAAAAATGTATCTTAGCATTGGAATTATTTGTTCCTTGCCTTTTTGGCTTGCTGCCTTGCTATCTAAAATATATAATTACTTTAGAACGTTTACTGTAGTAGAATTAATAGACAGTAGGAGGTATTCTAATACGAACAGAGATTGCTCTAATTATGGTTAGATGGAGGAATTTGGATATTCATCATCTTGGGCACGTAATGTGAAATAATGGCGCCTTGATTACCAACAGTTTTGGGGATAGATCTCATAGTGAACTTGGAGCTTAGGGAGAGGGGTAATAGCGTATCCAGGATCCGTGGTGATTCCGTCATGATGGGAGCAATACTGTAGCCTATATCTGTTAATCAATAGTTTCAGTCACAAGACCCGTTCATTTGACTTGCCCGTGGGTACCGTGCCAACGATCTTTATTATTCTCCCAAGTCTACACAGCAATTTGATGTGAGTGGTTTAAAGGTCGTTATTCGGCCTTCACAGCATCCACAATGCAACAAATAAAAACATTATGGACTCACAACAGTTGACGATACAACCATGCATACTGCGCAACGACTGTCTAGGTGTCTGGGGAAAGAGACAAGATAGGCAATGCACTCATTAATGATAATCTGATAGTTTCAATTTCGTCCAGTAATGGACTATGACTAAAGTTTTATCCTCCACGAGAGGATTATGTCCCGCTTAATTCCATTAACGTTCGGTACTACTGTACCACTGAACTCTACTAATGTCCCGCTTGTCTTTCTTTTTTTTGATATGCTTCCTTGGATATTGATGACAGTATCAGTTGATCAAATGAGGTATTCGATTATGGACGCGGATTTTTTCACAAAAGAAGACCTTAGTACTACATGTATATTATAAAGTCCATTCTGCTATCATCTGTTGGGATAAATCAGACATATGTGCATTGTTTAAGAATGTATTTTCGCGGGAATCTGTCTGGCGTAACTTTCTGATTCGCACAAATAAAGTTTGAAATTTTGTTTGTGTATGTTATCTTTGTTCTGCTGAGCAGTTTATGTTAGATCAAGAAGTGATTCAGGTGGCCTTATCTGACACAATTAAACGATTTTTTCAACATTAAAGGATTCCCGAGGAAATGTCACAGTATTCCAAAACGATATTTTCGTTTCTGTTGCATGTACCACCAGATAGCGGATGTCACACCCTAAATGGCTCGTTCAAATCATCTAATGTATCCCCAAAAAGTCTATAAGTATATATGCCAAATACCATTCGAGAAAAAGAACTTTGAATGAACGAAATCTTTAAAAGAATTACCAATAGCTACAATTTGGCGTCTGATAAATGCCGTCATTTTCATCTGACGACGATACAGCTCACCAATTCCCAGTGTACGAGTTGTCACAGCGAAACAGCTCACCAGTTACCAATATACGAGTTGTCAGAGCATTTCCATAATAGCTCTCTAGATTTGTATCTAATACCGCTTATGCCGGTGCTATGGGCCGTGTGGTCATATCATCCAAGTTGCCACATGAACAGGTACAATAAAAGCGTACCTGAGATACAACACATATCACGAATTGTTAGATTCTTGGTATGTGCTCTAGAATAGTTTAACCGAAAGGCTATACTGTGAAGTCATGTGGCTCTGTCAGTATGTCGGCACCTCTTCCCACTTCCCTTATTTGTGTTGTAATCCATACTCTTTGTGTCTGTGTCCATTTGAACTGCATTGTGAATAATGTACTTGGCGACGGGGTGCGTTTCCATATCCAAGATTCATAGATAATTAGAAAAATTTATGATATCAAATATGATATCAACAGACACAGACGAAATCAGAAATCACATTAAGAGGTATTTCAATGCGATTCATACACGACTGATATATTTCGTCACAACGGTACAATAAATGCATGATACACTCCCTTTGCTAATGCTATACTTTGTCATATATGTCAGCGTATTCAGTGGGCCTGGCAGGCAATTGTGTAATACTGATGATCATGAAATCTCTCAACGCAAGCCGCCCTGCATACAGTTTATTTAGTTTTCAATATGCCCAACAAAGATCGTCAGTGCCGAAGCTCTGGTCTCCCTGATCTCGCTGGTAATACACGCAAATATATAACATGTACCAAGACAGGGTAAATGCACAAGCATATAACAGTAAAAGGGAAAACGTCTAGTGGCTAAATATGTAGTGAAAGTATGACAATTATAGATCTAGTAAATAAATATGGAGTAAAAATATATAGATAAATATCAAGTGAGAATACCACGATTAAAGATCTAGTAAGTAAATCTGAAGTAAGAGTATGATATTTACATGTTAAGTAAAAATTTACGGGAAATTAGCGATCTGGTAAACATACATGTGTACGTATGAACTATTAGTACAGTATTTACAAGTTAAGATTGGTGAAATTGATGACATAAAAATCCCACTTGAGAACGATGAAAATTAATTTTATTATTTCATACATTATTTCTGATAATTACTTCTGATATAAATTATCAAGGAAAGCTGATGCGCGGTACTTTCAAACACTGCAATCTTAAAGGCGCCATCTTGTGGCTTTCACTGACAAGCTTACATTTCCCGTCGTATATGATTTTAGATAAATCTCTTTATCGAAGAATGTCAACGGTTGGTTTGGGATAACGTTTTGTTTTTGGAGCGTGTATAACAAATTGAAATCTCCAAAGTGACTGTCATTTCTTTGAGATATTTAAAATATATCACGCTTTAATGAACTTTCAAATTTGCTTCAGGTACGGCGTATCAAGTTGGGCACACCCGTTCTCAGACAGATCACCGAAGTTAAGCAACCTTGAGCTCGGTCAATACTTGGATGGGTGACCGGGTGCTGTACTGGCTGGGCTGATCAGTGTCTCGGATAATTGAAACTATGGACACTCTCGTGCTCTGGTACATGTAGGCACCGTCGTGATATGAATGAAAAATGTTGAAAACGGCGTTAAATCCTACTCACTCACTCAAATCTCCATAATAGTAGTTTCATGTACCAACGCTCATTTGCATATGATTACATAATGTAATGAAGGTACCGCGGGCAACTATCAGTGAGGCTGCATAAGGTGATAACAGGGGTGTGCAGTATAATATTCGGTAACTTGATCCGACATCGGATAAATCTATACACCCGTTGACCTTCTCTTATGACCTTATACGGTCTCATCGAGGTTTGCACGCAATTTGCACGCAATTGCTTTATGGAATTTCATGTGGAGCAAATTTGAGAGTTATTTAAGGCGTGATGTATTTGGAAGATAATGGAGAATGGTAGTCATTTTATAGTTTGTGATAAGCCAAACATATGCCAAATCAACCATTGTTGTTTTACAAACTCTAAAATATACGACTAATTGAAATGAACAGATAGTGGTAGGCCTGCCATTGCATGTGTGTGTCTGAATCTGTCCACTAATGATGTGCGTGGATAGCTCCGCTCCTCCGAGAGTTTGAATTTATAAACTCTAATGCGTCATAGGAGTGGGTTATTGGATGGTTGACCTATTTATCTCGGCGCCCTATCTACCTCCACGTTAGAGGAACTGACTCAACTAAGTACGATGACGACAACTTACAGAGTTGGATTGTTCTTGTTATGACTGGTTCATAAATGAATTGGACACCTCGGAGGCGGACGAAACTTTTTTGATCTAATATACCGAGACGATTTCAGGGCATATGCTTTGAAATGGACGTGGTGTAGGCAGAGGCGATACACACAGGTGAATCGTTCACGGCAATTCGGTATTATTTCTGTTCTGAACAAATCTGTTAGCTGTATAGCGGATTGCCTTTTGTTAGTTCTACATAGATCGTAACGTTTAAATCCATCATAATGAGCATATCTGTTGATGGAGATGAGATATCCAATATAAGATCGGCTCTAAAGTGTGGAGTTAAAAGTCTCTCTTTCTATTACCTGAATAATTTATCTGTGCTATGCTACGTATCAACAGATTTATTATCACGAATGAATGCAATGTTGTTCTGAGAAAATACACGGGCATTATGATTAAGATGGGGTTCATTCAGCTATTCTCCTTGCGATTCCTGTATAGAAATGAATCAAATCCGAACTTTAAGAACTGAATCTTTTTCCTACCCACAGTAGCTCGCCCAAAAATAGGAAACTTGGCCAAAACACCCTTTGTCACCCTTTGGTCACTTGTTAAAACTGAGACTGAGCTATATGGCAATACCACTTGGCACCATTGATGCAGTCACTTCGACAGTCACAACTGAACAGTGATCGAATACATTAAACCTCACCAGACCCAGCCATGGGGTGTATGTATTCTTCACGAATGTATAAGCATGAATGTCATTTTAATATATTGAAATTTGTACGAAAAATATGAACAAAATATTTGAAGAAAAGTCAAATCAAGAGTCTCTTATTAGGTTAGTCTTTGTCGATAGCAATATTGCTATTTTCTAACAACTTTATAAATATGCCCAAATGCTGGCTGATGTATGATATCACAAAATGTTGCTGAGATATATTTGCGAATGTACAACTTGTTTGTGGCGTCACATGGTGACATCCCGCGTCTGTTTCACGAAATCCCAAGTTCAAGAAGTGAAAACTCTGAATTGCAAGGGCGAGATCAGAATAGATGACAATCACAACATCGTATGATCACACAATACCGACTAACACCTTGAGACTCATTCCTGGTTCATGGAATTTTCAGGACAAGCCAGTGAAAGGATTGAGCGACAAGAAGCCATTCAGACATCTTGACTTGCAAAGGAGAAGCCAAAAAAAGGTTGCTGATAGTTTGACCGTATATGGAACGTTGGTGACAGGCTATTCAAAGAAATCCATAGTAACTGGGGACTGACTGTAAACCACAAGAACGATTTTTCCATCAGTGTATATCATAATGAGCTTGAGGAATATACTGACAGTAAATCAGACCGGACACAAGCAATCAGTGTCAACGGAGATGTACAAGCTCCGAAAAGCAAGTCCCTTTTCATTGTTTCTAATGGTCGAGCTTTCGAAATCCAATACTGAACAAAGATATCATTATTGATCTAGTCTCGGCAAGGTGTGGAAGCTATAATTGGCGAAATATAACTACAGTTTGTTACATTTATAGGTCGCTAGGATTTATTGCTTGAATGGTTGATAAAATGACGATTGAAATATATAAGAATATATAATGACGATTAAAATACATGAGAATGAAATAACAGAACAAACATAGATGCAGTGAATAGTGACAATCTTACGATCAAAAAATCAAATCAAATTTTGAATTTGTGACCTCCCTTCCTAAGTTGGATGCTGTAAGCCAGGCCATTGAGTTTGTTTAAAAAAAACAATTAAAATTAAAACGATACTTGGTAATAATTTTTTTTTTGCGTTTTGTCTTAAAATAAATACTATGTTTTAAAAAGATAAAAAAATAACTTTTCAGGGAATAAAATATCAACACGTAGGTTAAGATTCCAAAGGCGTTAGTTATCATAGCTAAAAACAGATAAGAATGGAGGGGTAACACTTGAATTTAAATAATATAATATACACTCCAACGACCCAATATAAAACTTCATTAAAAAGGCCAGTAGATTGCAATCATTCATAAAATGAACCATACCATTTTTTAAAGGTATGTGCCGTGATAAAAAAAAAAACAAAAAAAACATATTAATATATAAAACACATGCAATGAATGTAATTAAAATCAATCATTAGAATAAAAAAGAGGAATCCATGTACGTCAAGATCCTCATGGTGCTCATATGAAACATTCACAATCAAAGCGTGACTGAGATACATAATTCTCTAGATGGCGACTTTACAACGATTATTACGGATTAAGAATGCTGATCAACGATACTGACTTTATATTTTTGGAACATCATGATGTCTTGTCGGCATCATCGAAAACAGTTGACCGCTTCTCTCTTGCAGGAAACTAGCCTATGTTTATGTATACTATGATTGTTTGTTTTTTTAATTTGGTGCTAATATTGTCATATGGAATATGGAATAGGTCTTTGGATTATGGACGGATATTCTTTAATGGACGACGGCTGAATTATGAATGACGGACTAGACGCTTGTAATTCAAATTAAAATCAATAATGAGGGTACATATATCACATGCATATCACAGATAATCTATTTCCATAAAACGAAATAAAACACATGCAATGCATGCAATTAAAATCAATACTTAGGTTAAACAAGAGTCGCATATGTATCACAGATAGTAGATAAATCAATACTTGGGATAATATAAACGAAACAATAGCCAAGACGTCAAGACAAAAGACGTATTAAGTACACATTTGTTAAAAAATAAATAAATAAAAGTTCAGCCACAGAGTAGAGAATTAAAAACGCCGACAGCTGCTGATAGAATTGGCAACATCCTGGTATACCTTACCACGATTTCGGTTTTTCTCCATGGATGGGTTGAAAACACCTGCCTGTACTTACATTGTCTTATTATCCGTTATAATAAACGTTATCTCCGGGTTTGTAATCCGGAATTACTCCGCTAAAGACCAAGTGCATACATTCGTATATATCGTGTGGTACATGATATTTGGCGTCCAGCAATCCCTTTTCTCCTTCAGCAGGAGAAAATTTGATTGACCCCCACCAAGTTTCAATCCCAAAGAGTGAAGATTTCCTGTGCCAGTGATATAAAGCTATTGTCCTATATTTACTTAATCGTATGGGTGTCATTCCTTATGAACAACCCGGGACATGAGCGCCTCATTGTGAGCACATGTTTGTGTAAGGATAGAGATGTCAAAGGATATCAATCAGGAAGACCCGTCAATGAAACTTTTGCTCTCTGTTTACTGACACACGTCTTGTGATTTGTGTAGCTGCGCTGCAAATCGATTTGTTTTCAAATATGAATGTATTGGGCGTCAAATACGCGCTCTTGTGTGTATATATATAGTGCTAATTAAGGTTTCGTTGTTGCAATTCCTGGACAAAAATAGATCACAGTATGAATTCTGTCATTGATTCTTGTGTCAGCCCAACAATAGCTCGCTCAGATGGCGACCGTTGAACAATGAAGAGACAATTCGGAGCCTACTAATGCAAACCGTGCACATGACGTGACTTCTATTTCCTCGCGTAAAATATTCAAATAGTAATTAGCGAGGATTGATCGACAATTTGCATTGATATATAATAATGGACAGATTTTAGCCTTCAAATGTCTGATGGATTTTTTTAGAACAAAAACAACTGAAATCGCAACCATTGTTGTCTTCGAATTGTTTCCCTGTTACCAGTTGGATAAAGGTCTCCAGTTTCGTTATTTGATGAACACTGATTAAACGTGGGGACTAGTTTGAATAATTATGGTTATGACCAAATAGCTCGATATCATGTCAAATTTGTATGAACGTTTACCGTCAATATACTCAAAGCGGGGCATCTCATCCTTGCGAAAGTTAAGTTGTCAGGATTCCATATCTCAGTGAATAGATTTCATTTATTTCGAACCAGTTATTTCAGCGACAGAGTGAATCGAGCTTAAATCATATGAAGTTCTCTTCACTGTATCTTGGAGATAAACTAGTGAGTGAGTGAGTGAGTAGGATTTAACGTCGTTTTCAACATTTTTTTCAGTCATATCACGACGGTGCCTACATGTGCCAGAAGATGAGGGTGTTCACAGGCATAACCAAATAAGGCGTGTTTGTTGCGGCCTATTCCATACCGTATCTCGTTTCAGCGCCGGATCTGCGACACGAAACTGCGAGAACATAAGCCAAAATCACAAAGTTTGTGGCAGCGTCTGTTATCGCAAGATTACACAATTCAGGCTGTCAAGATGAAAGTTATTTCTTGGTATTTGTAATTTTCTCGATAGGCCTGCGAATAGAATTTGATGAGATGACACCATTCACGTACGACCATTGCAAAGTAGAAGCCATAAATACTTCGCCAGTTATTTTGTCGCCCTTTCACGCACAGGATATTCAAACAGTTACACAGCTTTATGCGAATGACTGCTGCTTAGACACAGTTTTCTGCCGGAGAATATGTTCAAAGGTGTCATATCAACGATGTAACGTGCACAGGCATCTATCGCAACAGTGCTATAAGGGCATTGACAAAACCAGATTATCTGCAACCCAGGTCGATACACATGCCATTTCAACAGGTTCGGAATGCTCGAAAAAAATGGCAGTGATCATTGATATGCATTAAAGTTTCGCTCGTATTTCACAAGGTGGGTCTTCGAATCCAAATCCAATACTGAAAAGCCATGTTACGTCTGAATTTGAACGCACTTCCAACAGTCTATATCAGCAATATATGTATAACTGCGCAAGGTGTGCTTAGTTTCGCTTCCGAGGGATTTTGAGCGATGCTTGTAGCCTTTTGAGCACTGTATTAAACATCTTCCTCATGCATTTGTCATAGCATGTTAATTGGAAATATATTCTAAATCTAACACACAAATCATTTTTGGTCAAAGCACTGATCATGAGGCCATTACCTGCGCGAGTACTGAAGCTGATGCCGATATTGAACGCTATATAAGTCGTTATTCCAGAAAGAATAAAAAGTTTAAGGCTTCAATGTAACAAGGAATTGTTCCACTGGCGCAAATTGGAGCAATGTTCTACATAATTTCGCTTTAATAAAGCAAATTTATCAACAAAATATAATAATAACAAAGTAGACCAGATTTGTGTTGGATACGGTACTAAAAATGTTCCCGAAGGATATTAATTAGTTTGGGACTGATTATACTTTCATACACGCTTAAAACTAAAGTGTTGAAACTTACTCGTAAAGTGTTGAAATAACCCTTAAGTGTGTTCACAGGGACAACACCTGAAGAGCAGTCCCTGTGGACACAAAGGGTTATTTCAACACTTTACGAGTAAGTTTCAACACTAGTTTTGAGCGTGTATACGAGACTGTCTGACCATAATTTATACTTTTTATGGAAAGACGTAAGGCAAGTCGTCAAGTGTGTTACGCTCTCCTTGATGTAAGGCCCTAAAGGGAGAGCCAGATCCAACCATAGAAAAGACCGAATGTTGCACAGAACGTATACTTACCATACGATACCCTTGAATCAAGTTATACTAGAAAATGTAACAAACTCTAATATGACCGGTCTGATATAACTTTCCCGTGATAGAGTTGACAGTTTAATAGAGGGTCATAATGACTCCACCCTGCCCTGGTAGGGTTAACAGGGATTCGGAATTAGGCGTATTATTTGCTGGCATTTAAAAGTAATCAACTGATCCTGTGAAATTAGATGCTGGATGGAAAAGAAAAGGATACGTTAATTGGTTGATTATGAAATTGCCCATGTCGTTGAGGTTGCAAGTGACAATATACGAGTTGTCAGAGCATTTCCATCATAGCTCTCTATATTTGTATCTAATACCGCTTATGCCGGTGCTAGGGGGCATGTGGTCATGTCATCCAAGTTACCACATGAACAGGTACGTTAGATTCTTGGTATGTGCTTTATAATAGGTTAACCAGAAGTCATGTGGCTCTGTCAGTATGTCGGCACCTCTTTCCACTTCCCTTATATGCGTTGTAATGATACCGATTGGAAACGTGTTTCTCGATCCAATATCATTACTGAAGCATATTTCTGACTCGTTGCCCTGGAGAAACCTGTCTAAACTCCTGCCAACAAATCGGTTGTTCAAGAGTATTGTAATACCGGCCACGATGTTAATGTATTACATGTTCAGCATTGACGGGGGTCGTAAAACATTTCTGAGGCTTCGGCTACATTGAGGGGTGATTAGTTTCTTATTCTAAACTGGCCAAATATCTGGATATCAAGCACATAAATTGAAAACGAGTAATCCCCTTATATTAAAGTACATGTGACCGATCAGCCTGACGGAAACAGGAGAAAATAACTTATTATATCTTTATTGAACAATAGACCTATTATATCCTTACATTCCCCTACAAGTCCATCGAGGCAAAATTACAGAAAACGTTGATTGTTCTCTCGGGCAATTTTTACAACAACAACCAAGACGCTGATATCTGTTGAACATACATAGTTACTTTAGGAATGGATTTATACTTACTCCGTGCGATGGTAAACTCAAATATGTACCGATGTGTACAATTTCATCTGGAAGCCATGAATACAGCGCATACTTACATGTAGAGATATAGTGTATCTAGTCGACTGCTTAGATATTGGATACGATATGAATAATAGAATTTCTCTGTTTCTTTCCACAAAAAACAGGATCAGCTGTACGAAATGGAAGGCATGTTTACCTGTAAATAAGGAGTTAAATGGAGGGCGTAGCATACGCGTCACTGTCTGGTTTATGAAAATTACTGAACCCAATATACACCGTTGACTGTATGTACGAATATCCCATAATGTACAGACTGATCCACAATTTTGAGATAACGTGATCTAATACAATGACAGAACAGTTACATATACCTCCCTCGCCACAGTCCCCAGTCACCAAACCTGGTACTATCTGACTTTTTAGCTTATGATTTTAGGCTGATAGTGATCATTTGTATAATCCTTGGTGAAAAGAACGCTGAAGATTTATTAGAATAGCGGCTGTGTTGGGTCCTGAGAGACTCACGTTTTCAGTTTTTATTGACCAATTTTCGCTCTTTTCTCCATTAATCCTGCCACACCCGGATTTTCGCTCTATTTTCCGTTAATCCTGCCATACCAGGGGTTTTGCGTGATGGCCTAGCTTCCCTACCAAACTTTCTACCCTACACAGTCAGAAATATGGTGATGGCCCATCTCCATGTATCGGTGATGAGGCCATGTCGTTGGCATTTATTGATGAGGATAACAGGCGACGAGATAATTTCATCGCCTTTTATTGGTTATGGGGCCTGGCCATGGCGATGAGCAATGAGTGTAGATTTCAGGTAATCGCAATTTTTTGGCGATGGTTCCTGGTCATCGCTAATAAATGGCCGGCGATGGCCATCACCATATGATGGTGGTGATGGGATATGGCCCTAACTCATCACCATTTATTGGTGATACTGTCATCGCCGTTTTTGATGATAGCCATCACCATTTGTTCCTTATTGTCCTCCGCCACGAAGTGGTGGGAGGACTTGGAAATGCTAGCCGTTCGTCCGTCCTTCCGTCCGTCCGTCCGTCCGTCCCACATCTTGTGAACGCGATATCTTGAGAACAATTCGACCAATCGACTTCAAACTTGAGAAGGTGCTTCACATCAGTTAGTCGGCCATTGGTATTGATTTTCACTGAGGTGCGTAATCCAAGATGGCCGCCATCGACCATATTGGATTCTGTCCGTCCCACATCTTGTGAACGCGATATCTCAAGAACAATTCGACCAATCAACTTCAAACTTGAGAAGGTGCTTCACATTAGTTAGACGGCCATTGTTATTGATTTTCATTGAGGTACGTAATCCAAGATGGCCGCCATGGACCATATGGTATTCACTCCGTTTCACATCTTGTGAACGCGATATCTCAAGAACAAATCAACCAATCGACTTCAAACTTGGGAATGTTTTTCACATCAGTTAAACGGCCATTGGTATTGGTTTTCACTGAGGTACGTAATCCAAGATGGCCGCCATCGACCATATTGGATTCTGTTCGTCCCACATCTTGTGAACGCGATATCTGAAAGAACAATTCCACCAATCAACTTCAAGCCTGGGAAGGTTCTTCACATCAGTCAAACGGCCATTGGTATTGATTTTCACTGATGTACGTAATCCAAGATGGCTGCCATTGACCATATTGGATTCTGTACATCCCACATCTTGTGAACGCGATATCTCGAGAACAGTTCGACCAATCGACTTCAAACTTGAGAATCTGCTTCGCATCAGTTAGACGGCCATTGGTATTGATTTTCACTGAGGTACGTAATCCGAGATGGCTGCCATGGACCATATTGGATTCACTCCGTTCCACATCTTGTGAACGCGATATCTCAAGAACAAATCAACCAATCGACTTCAAACTTGGGAAGGTTTTTCACATCAGTTAGACGGCCATTGGTATTGGTTTTCACTGAGGTACATAATCCAAGATGGCTGCCATTGACCATATTGGATTCTGTCCATCCCACATCTTGTGAACGCGATATCTCGAGAACAGTTCGACCAATCGACTTCAAACTTGAGAATGTGCTTCACATCAATTAGACGGCCATTGGTATTGATTTTCACTGAGGTACATAATCCAAGATGGCTGTCATTGACCATATTGGATTCCATCCGTCTCGGGTCTTGTGAACGTGATATCTCGAGAACAATTTGACCAATCGACTTCAAACTCGAGAGGGTGCTTCACATCAGTTAGACAGCCATTGGTATTGATTTTCATTGAGGTAGTATGTAATCCAAGATGGCTGCCATTGACCATCTTGGATTTCACTCACCCATATTGTACCCGTCTGTGTTGTGAACGTGATATCTTGATCTATTCCACCCATCGATTTATAAACCTCACCATCCACAAATCCATATACAACTACAGACTTACATTCCAGTGTTACACTACCCATTACTGCTTCCCAAACCTCCTCAAATTGTCTCAACAATTCCAGATAAACGTCTCTTTCCACATACACATATCCACTTTCCAAGTTATATTTAAGGAGATATTGGAAGCGTATATGCTGCATGCTCTCAAACAGGTTACTTGACGGAGGACCTGCTAGCTACTCAGCTTGTTTAGTAAATATTCGTGAGTCAATTTTCTTCCACCTTGGTATCTCATCAACGACAAACATAGTGGGAGCCCACGCCGTGAATTTGTAGGTTATCATATTGGAGTCATGCTGAGTCTATTTGTATATCAAAGCAGTGGATACTGGGTGAGTCCAAAGTGACGGCCATGTGAAGTGCCAGAAAAGTGATGTTTTCATCATTTTCATCGAATTTTTTGCTTTTCGTCGAGTGAAATTGGGGAAAAAAACTATTTTTTTACACACCGTATTATTATTTACTATCTTGTGCAGTTTTGCGAAGAAAATCCAAGGGGTCCAGGAATAAGAACAATATTTAGGAGAGGGTGGAATCGCCTGGAAAGGTCCCAAAATCACAGACCAGGTAGGGTTAAAAGTACAGGATACCGATTTACGTAGACAAAAATAATGATTCTATATTATAAAATTATTAGTTACATTTGTAAACGTTGCCAGGGAAATCCTTTTGTGAAACCGGAAGCGCTCGTTCCTACCATTGCTAATTCAAAATCGAGAGGCGTTTTCCGCTAGGTATTCCCAACAAGTCAGGAATGTTTGTTTTTGAGTGAAGTACTAACGGAATTACTCCTATCAGTGATGTATACACCTATTCAAATTCATAAATAGCCGTAATCATATTTCCTTTTTATGTGTGTTGGTCAGTATACCCCCGGATACCGCTGACTATAATACCGTAATTGTAAACATTGGGACTATACTGTATTCACGCTGACAATTTTACTTCCTATTCGTAATCTCTGCTTTTGCTGCATTATCCTGTGTTACATCTCAATTTGCTCCCATCTTGGAAGGAAGCGTTGTTCGGGGTTAAATACGCGCTCTCGTGTGTGCGTGCGTGTGGGTGCGTATGTGTGTCGGTGTGTGCATGCGTGGCGCGCTCACATACTGATTGGTTCAGACAGATTGAAGATGAAGGCATGGAATGTACAGTGTATGATGTATCGTCCAGATTTGGTTAAGCCAAACGATACTCATTCAATAATTCTCCCCACAACCAGAACCAGGTGGTAATGAAAACAAACTAACACTAGGCCGAATAATCAAATGTACAATAATGTTACGATTTTACCTGTAACGTTGCGCTTATCTGTTATGAAGAACTCTGTCGTCAAGTATCCAACTATTTCTTTGGTGGTGACTTAGCACAATTACCTATTCGCTGTGTGTATCTATTACCGATCAAGCCGGTACTGGGGACCGTAAGATCATGACATTCAATAAGTCCACATGAACAGTTACAAATCACCGCTGGGATCACTTTTCCTTCTTGTGATGTTTTTAGAAATATACAATCAGTATATTTGCCTGTGGGGTCATATGACTTCATGTCAGTATGCGGACATCGTTTTCCACCACCCCTTTAATGTTGCATTTAACTACAAAGTAATTCTCCCATCAATCCGTATTAAACGGATAGGTTGGTGTAAAGATTAAAAAACCACTAGTACCGTTTGCATCGATAAAAGTAAAAAGCTACTTAGTGTCTTTCTGTTTTATGAATAAGGTATTTTGATTAAGCATTTTTGGTGGACGCCGGATGGTTGCTGAATGGTGGATCAACTCCGGTATTTTAACACATGGGTCTAGTACATTTAACTGGATATCTAGCCATAATTCTTCGCGTTGGCAATAAAAGTATTAGTCTTTAAAAAAGACAAATTATATGTGAAAGTCGTTATATTTGCCTGGCAGTCTCTGCATTTTATTGCATTGAATCAGAATTATTTGTGAAAACATTAATCCTTCCCAATATATAATGCATCACCTCTAAACTATCACTTGCATGACGACCGCCTGAGCACTGGAGATATAAACATACGTTACCAAGCGATGTTCCCATTTATCCTTTCATTCCCTGATTGGAACACAAAATCAATCCATCTGAGATACGATCCAAAATAACATTTCACGTTAAGGTGCACATACATCTCGTTTCTTTATTATCCAGAAAAGCTCTACTTCAACTTTGATAATAAATCTGCGTATGTTATAATTGTATGATCCCCACTCCCCTTTTCACGGAGAAATGAACCGTAGCTTTCGTCTTTCAACGCAAATAAAATATAGGCTGGTTAAGCTATGTCATGCCGTGATATAGAATCGCCGCGTCACGTATACGACGGAAGTACCAACATATTTAGCAGCGTTGTCTTCAGTAGCATGTGGATTTTTATCACATTTCCATCATTACATGCAAGCGCAATACTGAATATTCCAGCCTTGAACCAGTAGTCGGAAATAATTTTGCTAATCGGTTCTAGAAAAATATCTTTCAGCAGATAATTTCACCATAACTTCTTTTTTGTAATATCTTTTTCTCTCACAAAATAATTAATATAATAGAGAATAATTAGTTTTGAAAAAATGAATCACTTTCATGACCTTATAGGCAAGCAAATTTTGAAGAAATATGACATTGACAATTTGGACCTGACATTGTGCAGATAATCTCAAAATGACGCTAATAAGTTTCGCCGAAAAATTAAAAATTTCAGCTTTATTTAGTGCATTGTTCAGCTGCGATAAACTGTTTGTTAGGTGAGCCATAATGCAACCCCCCCCACCTTCGTCACCCACCCACCCAGGCCAGGGTTAAAAATCCATATATATATATGTTGTTATAATTAATCTCGTGCACCCTCAAGACCACCCTAAAGTGTGTGCTTGTCATATCTCCATGACAGCGTAACCCTTCTCTGCAATTGCACAGGTCCTTTAATGAATTGTAATGAAACTGAATCGATTAATATTTTTGATCCAGAAATATATGATCGCATTCTCTCTGTGAAATCGCTGTGTTCTTTCCCTGTGCACGCCCGGGAAGAAACATGAAAGAATAGGTTATTATCGTCCAGTGCAATCTAATGAAATAGTCAGCACTTATCTGCATCAGATTCCCTCGATTCTCATCCATTAATATCAGACGGTTTAAGATATTTGAGCTGATATGTCACAGCTGCTAGCTAGCGTATCTTAATTACGCTTAAGCCGATGCTATGGCTGCGTACAGCTGATGCAATTAAAGCACGACTGAAATACCAAGGTACCGTCCTTGAATCCTCCGTAGTCTAGTATGAATGTGAGATGCAGAGAGATCTTACGTATCTCACCAATTTATATCAATTTAATCACATTATAATTCTACACTCTGAAATCGGTGACCATAGCTCTCCTCCCATTGGCCAAAATAGCATCACCTGATGTGAAATTGAAAAGTTTACAACTCGATAAACTTTGCATTTCGAAGTTTATACGTTTCTTGACGAACTACTTTTGTAGCAGACGATGCGGTTTCTCGTACCGACTGGTTTTGACCTATACAATTCAGGACGGAACGGTAACAGTACACGCCGACAAATTCATGACACTAACGTCGTAATTTATTAAACATCTCGCAGATAAAGAACGAACAGTTACACAATTTATTCACAACCGAATGCTTGGTGAGTGGCAGTATGAAATGGACTAGAGCTACGGAGTGCAGGAACGTAGACCCAGTGTATTGAAAGTGGTACGGTACAAACATTCGCGGGCGTTTGACAGCCTCACCCGATTCATTCGTTGATTATTATAGCCAGTCGTCTTCAATTATCCGAAGTATTTTCATTCAGATTCATCTTCGTTCAGGTGATGGCTAATTCGGTAAATTCTTCTGTCCCTAAATTATTAATTTATTCCAGCTGTTGAAGAGTATATATTTCCCGCGATGTGTCGTCGTTTATAGCGTCGGCTTGTACAAAAATAGCAACTTCACGTGCTCCCACACTCACTGTTGAACAAGTTTAAAGTTGACTCTCTTACCGCAGTCCGCGGTAAAAAATAGTTCTAGTTCAATTTATTTTCAATTTTCATGTTTGAACAATTCTGAATAAAATGAATAATGATATATTCATCAAATGATATATTCATGAGGAATAAATCTTTTCATTAAAAAAAACTGTATTCGGCTTCGTTATATTGAACAAGCACAGGGATATATATTCAGAAGCCAGTGAAGAGGGCACTTGCATGTCCGCTGTTTTATGGGTGACTGGGTCAAATTCATCTCTAAAGATATCTGTAAACGTCTTTCTTCCAATAAAAAATATGCATAGATCAACTGATAAATGTGAGTGAAGAATTATAAGGATTGACTTTCGCATTTTGCAGGTTCATCGGGGTATAAACTGCCAAATAATGTGATTCAAACTACGTGTAAACTGTGCTCGCAAGCTCGCAAGTTTACACAGTTTGAACCACATCATTTGACTGTTTATACCCCGATGAACCCGCAAAATGTGAAAGCCAATCCTTAATTAATCGCAATACATGATAACATAGAAACAGAATTAGAGGTCACCATGCGAAAGAATGATCATCCATAATCAACAAGCTCTGTGGAGAGAGTTCGATAGTCTGCAAAGCTAAGCAATATCCCTCAATTAGTACATACATTGTTCTGCCTTTGGGCATTTACTTGACCTAACGAACAGTCAAAGGATATCACGTCGGTTCTTCACATTACACATTTGTCCTCCTAGCACTATTTTCTTTCAAGTCTGCCATCTCTCCAAATGACTATATTCCGTTTTCCGTTCTTTTTTCCGGTATGGTGAGATAAATAGCTATCTAAAGGGTTACACTACTCTACCTGCCAGGTTTCACGCAATGTATCATATAAATGCGATGGGAAAAGATGCCGACGTACTGACAATACGTCGATATGATCCCCACAGGCCAGTATTCTGACTGCATATCTACAAACATCACAAGAACCAAAATGGTTCGTATGATGATTTGTATCTCTGCCACGCTTTTATTGTAGATTTCCATGTGGACATGAAGCTCTCCAGGCAATATATATAACGTATACAATTTATCTCTCGCAATTCGGTATAGCAATTCGTGATTTTCAAAGAGAGCTTTCGACGTTTATCATCATCCATCGGATTATCCAAGGCGCGCACGGCCAACAACGATTGTCACATCCGACATTCAATAGCCATTCAATAGCCAATTTCATAATTAAACGCCAGCGACATCCTACAGAAACGTATACGTGGATTCAGATCACGAGCCTTGCTAGATTGCTGTATACGGAAGAAGGGTTTTCATGGCAATTTTTGGTTGTAATTATGTGACGTTGCCCTTTCCTATGGTGGGGAAAGCAGCTATTTGATATTTCTTCCGTTACGTGGGCGCATTTCAGACACCGCGCATCTCACGAAAGCACCAGTAGACACAGCGGATACATTGAACACGAAGCTACATTTTCAACAATCAATCTTGTAAAAGATAAGAAGACATAACTCAAGATATAACATAATATCACGGTGTGATAGCATGCGAGAGCATGATATAGCTTAACCAGCCTTGGTTATAAGGTGATAGGCAGTAAACGACGACACAGTCTATCCAGAGATGTATAGAACGGTGTTAAGATGAATAGCGGATTGCTGGGTTATTCTAGGTCAATCACTCTAATGTTACAGATTAGTAGGACAAGATCAAAGGTACCGTAACCAAAGTTCTCTTGTAAGTACCATAATAATACTGCTTCTGGACATTTACTCAAACTATTGAAGGATCGCAGGTTCACGCGCTGTCTGTTAACTTATAATTTAGGAGACCTAGCATTATTTTCTTTCAAGTCTGTCATCTCTCCACATGACTGGTCCGTTTGATATCCGTTACGGTGAGATAAGGAAGTGTCAGTACCAAGGAACAGGAGATATGTAACCCTCTGGGTAATATAACAGAGAGCAACACGACTGATGAGGTCAACCAGCAGCAGAAAGAGAATCAGGTATTAGAGAACCTGTGTAACTCTCTGAGGTACAGCAGACATGCATTTATCTACGTATTAGAAATATCCAGGTCTTGCGTGTGAGCTCCTGGGTGTTGACAACTTGGGGATGTTCTTTAAGAAAGCTTCCATATTATACGTGTACGACCAAAAGATGATATCGAACTCGTAGCGCTGATATCCAACCGTTCAGGAAACCCCAGCAATTAATGGGTGTGCTTTATCGCCTTTATACCTGTAAAACAAAATGGATATCAAACCTACAGGTTTGACATACTGTTGGTGATAACTGTCAAACGGATTAAGTCTTTCGAGTGTTGATACCGTAATTCTTTCATGGACGTCGGCTGAATATTGTATGTCGGATATGACGTTTGCTATGTATGCGTGTGAGGCAGAGATGGGATAATTTAAATAGCAGCTATGTTATCCCTATCTTTCCTGGGCTTTTGGGGAGATGTCCACGCCTGGGGGGGGGGGGAGTGTGGCTCGGCCCAACCCAAAATATTTTTCTTACCCTTTGAGCTAGTGGGCTGATATTTAACACACTATACATTTGGGTAATGTTCTACCTGAAAATGTAAAAACATCCAAGATGGCCACTTTGATGACGTCATTTTCAAGACAGGCATTTTCAGTCAGATTTTTCGATTTTTTTATTTGTGTGTTTTATTCGAAAAATTAATAATATGATGTGAAATAAAATAGCTATTGCCCACTTTCCACAACGAAAAGCAGACATTTTGAATAAAACGAAGAAAACATAACTTTTCTGGTACTCCACATGTCCGCCATATAGAATTTACCCACGACCCTCTGCTCGGGGTTATGCAGATAGGCTCAAAACGACAAACAACAAACTCAAGGAGTGTCAGCTCTAAAGTTTTTTGTCGTTCCGGAGATAGGATGGAAAGGTAGGGCTAAATATAATTTTGTTGTTTATCCGGTCAGTACAGCCACAGTCGAAATGTCACAAAACTTGTTCGGGACCATGTTAGGGTCACGATATTTTTGGCCTTCGATGAGAAAAGTGGAGGTCAATAGGCCTACATCTAGCGAGATGAAAAGAATCTACGTCTGTCTGTAGAATACACTGGTCAGTGATCAGTCATGGAAAAACTTCCGATTCTGGTCAGCTATTTCCGATCATTATCATCTTTTTAAAATATATGACATACCATATATTCTTCCCAGTCACCGCAGGGTTCGACTGTGTTCTGTATCAGTTAGAGCAAGATTAAAATACTTCAATGAAGATAAGATTCCGCGCTCAACAGCTTCGTCACTGCCCAGCAGGAAACACTACAATTCCGGTTTAGACCAAGTGGACGGAGGTACATGAGACGTGTAACTTTGTTGTACACTGTAAAAAGAATGTTTTTCGAAACACTAAAAGTGGTTGCAACTGGGTGCAACGGATAGTGGTTTTTTTGAAAACCACAGGTCTCGGGGTTTTGAGAACCCACATCATGGGTTTTCCAAACCTCACTTCCCGTTGCAGCCCAGTTGCAACCAGGTTTTCAAAAACAAGACTTGTAGTTTTTTCAGAGCCAAGAAGCAGTGATTTCATACCCCAGATCACAGGTTTTACAAACCCCACTTCCCGTTGCAGCCCAGTTGCAACCAGGTTTTCGAAAACCAGACTTGCAGTTTTTCCAGAACCAAGAAGCAGTGATTCCATTCCCCAGATCACAGGTTTTCCGAACCCCACTTCCCGTTGCAGCCAAGTTGCAACGAGGTAGTTCAAAATGTCATACTGGTACTATATGAATAGCACACATGACACGGCGAACAAGCGTAACAGCATGTACCGGTAGTCAGAAAGAACGATATATTTTCAAAAGAAAATCACTTTCTGGATATTATACCAAACATGGATATCTATAACAGGGTAATGTAATCCTTACTTAGTGTAAGTACTTTTATTGAAAACTTCAAATAGGTCTTCCATTAAATAAACCACGGAAGACGCGTATCTCAATGATCTTCGGATGATAGTGGGGATTCTCTAAAACATTGTGCATCGGATACTTTAGCACAACGTCCCATCCTACAGGGCAGATAGGGCCCCGACATCCCTTTTAGGTGCACTTCGAATAATGCCACAGATTTACGTCCCTTATCTCGAAATGCCGTAAGTAGTATTTCGAAAAACCGGACTTCCCGGAGACTTGATTGGAAATTTCAAGAAAATAACCACGGTAAATTAAACAATTAATTACCGGTATCACTTCGTTGAAGATTATCCGGTTGTGCTAATTTCTTGGGATAGATCGAGCATTCCCGTACCAGTATATCATTTTTGATAGATCAGACTTGGGAATGGGTGAATAAACGCCCAAATCCGCGTTATGGGGTTTCAAAATACCAGTGTTTGGAACCTTTGTATCGGTGTTTCTGTGTGTCAAATATAGTGTTTCGAACAACCCGACGCGTTTTAAAACACAAGTGTTTGAAACTCTGGTATCGGTGTTTCCGTACCCCAAAAATGGTGTTTGGAGAGCAGAAAATGGGGTTCTGAAAACTTTGCTCTTTAGAGTTAGAAAGGCGGAAATTGTGAACACTTTCTCAGCCTAAGATCTTTCATGAACATGTGCCAGAGTGCATAAAATCGAAGCTAAATTTTCAAAATTTCCTCTCGGTCTCATCCCCGATTTGGCACCCCCAATTTTGAATCGCTTCCATCGCGCCTGTGGTGCTCATTGGCCTCAATCTTCCTTATATGATCAGCGTCTTCAATGCTTTTAATGTTTGGTGCACTCGATGCTAATCAAAAAGAATTGTTTTCTGAAAATAATCACAACCAGATTGACCACTTGTTACATATTTTTAATTGTTGGAGATTTTTTTGATAGACTATATCCTGAACTACTGAAGTAACAACGGCGTTTTCTACGTCGTTAACAAGTAATTTACTTTCTTCGCCGTGGAAATGGGAGCGCTAACCCTTTTGTTCCGACCTATAGAGACATGGAGGCTAAGAGTGTCAGTGAGCATAGAGTGTCCGGGCCGTATCTTTTAACCCAGGTAGAGGATACTCAGTAAAGATAGAAAATAGGACACTGGTCACCAGGACAATCTACTGCAGCACACCGGTACGCGCCAGTTTCTTGAAAAACTGAATTTTATTTTGTGGTGTTTCATCACACTCCGATTAGTTTGCGGGAAAGCGAGAAGTTGTTTTTTGAAACACGTCGGTCTTCAAACCCAACCATAGTGTTTCAAAATCCCAGACAGAGTGGCTTGTAAACCGTCAAGTTGTCGGAAAACCAAACATCGGTGTTTCGAAACACACAAGTTTTAAAACCAGGCTACAGTGTTTTGAAATACCGAAACCTGGTTTTCTCAAACCATGAAATCGTGTTTCAAAACACATTCTTTTTACAGTGTAAATACAAAATATACCCAGTGCAGGGGCCGCGGAACCGGGGGGGGGGGGGGGGGTGACTACAGCCCCCCACTTTTCGAGACTGCAATGTTATAAGTCCTATCTTAGATAGCACCAGTCTAGCATTTAACATGCCCCCCCCCCCTCACTTTCAAACGTGCTCCGACGCCCCTGCAGTGTGCTGTGACTTTGTAGTGGAAACAAGATTCTGGGATTTACGTGTTACGATATATGTGTTCAAGGCACCGTGTTGTGGCTTTGATTGTTTCTGATGATCGTTGTCACGATGTTCCTGTGGAGTTTTGTCTTCACTACTTTATCAAGGTTTCAACTAATACTCAGGGCCGGAAAAACGTTATATTAGAGGAAATATCTCCTGAGCTGAGGTACCGTAGTTGAAGATAGGCACTAGTTGGGAGCCGAGAGAGCTTTCGGCTTTCAACAATGTCCTGGGGATATATTAGAATAGATCCATACTGAGAGTGAAGTATTGAGAGATGTGAAAGAAGTTAGTATAAATGGACATACTCTGAAGACAACGACAATGAAAATAAATACTGGAGAAAAAGTCGTCTGAGAACTATGTAGAGTATCACCCAAATGGAACTTGAACACTTGTGTCTGATTCACCCACATCTAATACCGTGGTCTTGCTTGTCCAGCTCTACTCAAACATCAAAGGTAGGGAGCTGTCAATCATTGTGGCTGAGTTGGGAGCAGCTAGATCTGAATACCGACCTTCCGGTCTCGGCTAAACTAGACACAATGCTACAAGTTCAATCCTCAATACATGTAATCTGCGGGTGCATTTGAAGGAATAGTTATAGCGCTGTGTAAACTCGTGCTCCACATGACAGAATTATGCCACCAGATTCCAAAAACACCGGTAGAAAAAATTAGCAAAATTCTACAGCTGAGTAAACACCGATTTATCTTTCACAGGCTAGTCTTTTGTGTTAAATGCCGTCATTTACATCTGACGACGATACAGCTCACCAATCTCTAATGTACGAGTTGTCACAGCGAAACAGCTCACCAATTACCAGTATACGAGTTGTCAGAGCATTTCCATCATAGCTCTCTAGATTTGTGTCTAATACCGCTTATGCCGGTGCTAGGGGCCGCGTGGTCATATCATCCAAGTTGCCACATGAACAGGTACAATAAAAGCGTACCTGAGATACAACACATATCACGAATCGTTAGATTCTTGGTATGTGCTTTAGAATAGGTTAACCATGCAGAAGACTATTCTGTGAAGTCATGTGACGCAGTCAGTATGTCGGTACCTCTTCCCACTTCCCTTATATGCGTTGTAATTTAACACTTCATGGAGGTATGATGAGCACTCCATTTCCAGATAACGGTCTGCTACTACAGTCTGTCCTGAGCGGTCCGGAACTCACGCCCTTCGTGACAATAGCCAACCTGTGCTTAAAGTTTATTCATTTTATGCATATGCTTCGTGCATGCGCTTGTTTTACCTGGAAGAACTATGACGTCATCTGGTTTGTGTTTGATAGTTCCTGCTCTTCTCCCCTGCATACCGCTCTTCAGTGCCAGAGGGAGAATTGCGTAGGTGACCATGGTAAATCCGCAAGACGGTACATCTTCGGAAAATTTATGACCTACCCCAAGGTTCTTAGCGTGACATGTACATGATCAGGTCAGGGCATCAACCATTGAAACGCGGAAAACAACGAATTACGTCAATTATACCGTATTTTCGCCTGCATGTTGTCTGATCGTACTATTCTTGTTTATCTGATGATGCTAAACAATAATGATCTTGTGAACTTTGGGATAGGTCATAAATTTTCTGAAGATGTACCATTTTGCGGTAAATCCAGCAAGCGAAATCTCGCCCGTTTTAGTACTGAATAAGTAACAGACTGTTGTAGCAGTTTCTTACCCCATTTCTGTATGCTTTCATACCTGCTGGCTTCATGATCTGCGACATGTTGGAATGACTGTGACCTTTGACAGGGCATATGGTTTTTATCTAGCTGGCGCTGCGACAGAAATCCCGTTGTCATCCGGGCTCTATCTCATAAGGTAAAGCATTAAACAACAACAACGGCAGCATTAGCAGCGTTATCGGGTGATGTGGTCTGATATTGCTGCCTCAGAAAGAGAGCTCGTGAAATCATATGCACAATACCACATGTCAACCTGTATATCAATTCGTCATTCATATATCACGATCCTCATAATCGTTTCGGAGCATAAAGAAAGATCCACAGATCTGTCAAAAGCCATCGTAAACAATAATTTACAATTGGCCTACATGTTATTAGCTACACTTGCTGCCTGAAGCACAACTACGTCACAGGAATAATGCCAGGTGATATTTCAAGGATTTTCATTGGCTAACGGCTCTCAGGCTTGTTATAATGGCGACCTCCACGGATTCTTGATCTGGGCAATAACTCTTATGTTCAAAATGTTCTCATTCATTGGGAATTACTAGAAAAGCTGATTTTTTTTTTCTTTTGAATACTGGTGATATAGTTCTTTCGGTATTAGTATGCATCGACTTAGGGTTTTTTATTCCTTTAATTAGTGAACTGGGCAAATCTGTTAACAATAGTCTCCTATTTGAATCTCTTTCCAAGTGCAGATTACAGTAGGTTGCGAGGCGTTATTCAACAATTTCTTTCGCTCACTTACCGCTGGTAATGGTTATTCGCGCTATTGTGCTTTGTTGTTTCTACTTCTTCGATGATTTATCATATTGATAGTCATCCATGTAGGGCAATATGCCCAAATGACCCTTGTAACATGAAGAAAAAGAATTTATCTGAAATAGCAAAATTTTAACATGCACTCAATATATAGTAAATTACCGGGTATCTATTACTTTCAGCGTTTTTTGTCGTTTCTAGTCATTACATAGACTAAGTAGAACAAACACGGAGGAGCTCAGAATTCTATGCCATTTAAGGAAATATATGTACAAATTATTTACTGAAATTGCTGACTTGGGCCTCATCCTCACAGCTGTCTGAATGAATTGCAAAAAAACGTGATTTCTGTGGGATGAATATCTACAGATAAAAGACTGTACAAGGTGAAAAATAAGTTTTGCCTCGAGTGATTCGCTGACAATAATGATAAGTTATAGGATAGCACACCGGTTGTTTGCAATTTACATCCTCTTTCAGAAGATTCAGCATTCTATTCTTTCTTATCATACATATATCACCATGGGGTTTACCTGTTTGCTATATCCGGCGTGATAAAATACAACGGCTGTCGAATGAAATAAACCGGAGCCGATGCCCAGTGGGAAGGGGAAGTTGGTATGGAATAATGTTTATGACGGTCGGATATAGAAGAGACAGGTAGCGTTGTCGTTTAGCACTTTCATCTCGACTCTGAGAACATTATCGGCTTTTCTAAAACTACCCCCGTTGTTAACAGATTCTAGCGGTTTGTTCTAAAACATGTGCATAGCGGGTGGTGGGTGAATGTGATATAGCGCCGATGGCAAGAATCCGTAGAATGTTGACCTTTGATTTTATTTCTTAGATAATAACAAGACTAGCACCAGTAAAGCACCAATGAAATTATACTACCTAAACATATTTGACACAGAAAAATAGGATACTCTACCTTACTGAGCAAAACTGGTGTGCGTTTTCTTATTCTTCTCTAATGGTGGTTGAATATGAAATGCCACATCTGGAACTGAATTTGTAGTCAGAAATTTAGTCATACAGCAGACCCGTTTTGGAGACAAGTTCCCTCCCCCCCCCCCGATCATAATTCGATTGACGAAAGAGGCAGGGTGTGTGTGTGGATGGGTGAGGAATCTGTACCTTAGTTGAGGGCGTACAGGTCCCTAGTGATGGTGGTGGAGGGGTGGACGGAGTTGGGATAGGCCATGGTCATCACAAGGTCACGAAAGACAAGCACAGTGGTTGGTACCTTCTTTTTAATGTGGAGGAAATTCTTTTATGATTTCACATAGGGGTTAAGGGTCGTTTGAAAATCATGTGTTGTAGATCTCCATCTTGTACAAATGAATAACCAAAGTGTGACCTGGATACATACTCTGGAAAACCATTTGGAATTCCATTTGAATAATAAATAATGCTCAGTGATTAAGGCTTCATGAAGAGAACGTCTTTATGTCTTGCTGACATCATTGCAAACTGTTGACCGCTTCTCTCTCGTAGGAAGCCATCTTGTGATTTCATTGGTTTTAATTCACGCACATTTGAAATTTATTCTTACTGTTATACGAAAGAGAAAATTATTGACGCGGAAATTCATTTATGGACGACGGCTGAGTATGGAATGTCGAATCTGACATTTGCCATACATATGCTTTCAGTTTGTGATGAACTGTCACACTACAAACGAAATAACGTGGACAAAGACATACAGGCCACAACTAATGGACCACTTTAATAAGTAGCTTAGGGCGATGTTGAGGGGGAGTAAAATTTGGACGCTATTATCGCCCTGCGGGACGATAAATAACGAGAGCATAACACAACACATGGAAGCCGAAGTGGGTTTTTTCTTCGATTCTTTACGCGCAGCATCGTACAGCATCCAGAAATGTCAGGCGCAGAGTTTTCCCAATGTATTGGGGAAATCTGTTCGAACCAAAGAAAGTCGTCAATGCCTTTCAGCTTATTTTGGGGGCGCCCTGACGTGGAACCTTAAATCTAACAACACCCGTGCCCCCCAGTCTGGCCTGATAATTCTTCAAATCCTGGAATATAACTTTATTTCATTTGATAAGCGGATAGATGTCTTCCTCACTGAGTATTGCACCAAGTAGCATAACAGTTACCGGGATTTCCCAGGTCTGCAAAACAGGCTATTTTTCATGAATACGAGGCGCAATCAGTATAGCTCTTGTCGCGCAGGCTGGAAATTACGTCATTGTGGATTTTCGGTTACATCAACATCTAGCGACGTTTTGAGAAACAGAAACTCCTTAAGCAGTGAGATAGAGCGTTGGAAAATTCGTGTACCTGAATCTGTCTGCCTTGGGACACTTATTGATGTTGATGAACATATCCCGTCAACTATTCCGCAGCAGAGCTCAACAGTTTTCCATGTTCCATGTGGTGACACCTTTCACCTTTTCATCTTTCGGTTCTCATTCACTTGACACTCCAATGTTTCTGTAAATAGTGAATGCTACCATGTCATAGTACAGCCGACATTAACATTTTAGTCAGTACAAACTACCCGTAGCTTCATCTTGACATTCTCGTGGCATCAGATCGTATACGTTTTACTGTCAGACATACCCTCTCATCGCATTGGGGTAAAACCCACGGAAAAGCACTTATAAGTGTTATTTCGAAAATATGTCCAGGCTGTGAATGAACATACCTGTCAGTCGAGTATGATGAATATACAGATGTTCATTGTGTTTTCGTAATATCAAATTGAATGGCTAAGACTGAGACATAAGTACTTAATACCTCATTGAGATCCTCGATCTTTGAGATATGTCTTGCAGGAAACTAGCCTATGTTTATGTATACTATGATTGTCTTTTTGAATTTGGTGCTAATATTGTTATATGGAATATGGAATAGGTCTTTGGATTATAAACGCGGATATTCTTTAATGGACGACGGCTGAATTATGAATGACGGACTAGACGCTTGTAATTTAGATAAAAATGTCATCGTCATGCTTTTGTTCGTATAATTAAATGTTCCTTCTCTTCTGTGCTATAACGGATAATGTATTTCGCGTTAAATTACACGGCCGACTTCTACAAATCGTAAGTTCCTTAGCCAAACCTGGCTGTAACCCATTTTAGTATTTCTTTCGAAATAGATCTAGAACACTATATAAACAATAAGCAACTGTTTCAACCTCATTATAGGTAAATTACTTCAGCTCATTAAGTTGCGGTTTTAAGCTGATGGCGGTTCATATGTTTCATATATTTGAGTATATATTTAAACTCCTTTTCTAAAATTATTATGGATAAAATGTGTTGTTGTTTTTTTGTAAACGTCTGTGTCCGTTCCTTGCAAAAATATATAATACACTCAGACGCTATTAAATCCCTTTTGCTTATCCATTTAGTTCATGATATATTTCAATACGGTAGATTAATTCAATCTGCACCGGTCCAGGACGGGGGAGGGGGGGTATTTCGGTCCACTGAATAGTTCTCTTACCCAGTGAGAAAACTGAAATTTACCACATTACATGTATACCCTTGGGTCAAGCTCTACCAGAAAATGCAAAAAAAAGTCCAAAGTGGCCACTTTCATAACGTCACAGTGACGTCATCGGCCAGAATTTTCGCATTTTTTATTATTTCTTTTTTCTTTGCAAATACTGCATGATAAAATTAGTAAGCAATACTCTGATGTGAAATAAAATAGATTTAGCCCAATTCTCCTTGAAGGAAAGCAGGAGTTTTAAGAAAAATGAAAAAAACATCACTTTTGTGGTACCCCACATGGTCGCCATCTTGAATTTAGCTTTGATTCTCTACTCGGAAGGTTATGCAAATATGCTCAAGATGACCCCAGTATGATAAACAAGAGTAACAGATAGCCAGCTTTCATTTATTTTTGTCGTTCTGGTGATAGGGGAGAAAGTTTGGTAGGCCCCCACCGCAGGTATAGTAGGCCTAAACGTGCTAAAACTGTGACAAGCGGCTTTGCGCAACGATGTAGGCTGAGAGGTACATTGTACCCCCACTCCCAATACAAATTACAACGATAACGACGAATTCTTGTTCTCCAAAACGTCAAACGTATGCGGGGACTCAAACCATTGAGATGTTTCTCATTGAGATACAGACACAACCGGATATGGAGGTATATACCGTAACCACCTATCCGAGACACATTAACGACAATACGTACAGTCGATCTATAATAATAATAATAATAATAATAATAATAATAATGAGCTTTATTTTATCTCGATATGACCCCATAGGACAAGTCCTATTTTCATGGGGGTCGAGAGCTATAACACAAAAATGTAAATAACATGGTTAAAGCGAACATCTAGTCATAAATAGATAAAATCAATAATCTGTGGCAATCTATATAGAGATATTTGCTAAAAATTCATCAAGATACAAGTTTGTACACTTAGTTTTAAAAATATTAAGATTGGGACTTTGTCTAATCACAATTGGTAATTCATTATAAAATCTAGGCCCTGAAACTTTAAAGGAATTTTTAAATAGTTCAGTCCTCGCAAAGGGCACAGAAAGCAGATTCTGGTTTGTTGAGCGAAGCTGCCTAGTACGGACTGTAAAAGATAAAAGCTCTGATAAATATTCCGGAGCTAGTCCATTTAAGACTTTGTATACTTGAACTACAATGTTGTATCTATACCTATAAGTTATTGGATACCAGCCAATGAGTTTATACATATCGTTACTAGAAAATGTAGAGTCACAATCCAAAATAAGTCGCATACTACGTTTCTGTAGGCTTTCTAGTCTAGTCATGTCGGTTACAGAACAATGGCCCCACACGGTAGAACAGTAATCCATATATGGAAGCACAAATGTGTTAAAATAAAGTTTGCGAGCAGCAATAGGTAGATATCTGCGAATCCTGGACAACAGAAATAGTTTACGTTTAACATTAACAATTACAGACGATACATGTTTGGACCAGGACAAATTGTTTTCGATCGTCACACCAAGAAGCTTCTCACTTTTGACATTATCAAGAATTGTCTGCCCAAGAATAAGATTCAAATCAGTGCGTTCAAGATGACGTCGTTTTTGGTCAGTAGTAACCAACATGCAGTGCGTTTTCTCAGCGTTAGGGCACATTTCATTTTGGATGCACCAGTTGTTTATATTTTCCAAATTAGATTTCAGTTTATTTTCCAGTTCTGGGATGGTTTTCGCAGACGTATGCAACGTGGTGTCATCTGCAAAAATGTCAGTTTGACACTTAGATGTATGTAGGGGTAAGTCATTTATATGATCTGAATATCTCTAGAGCGGTGTTAGTATGAAAGGGTATAATTTCATTCTGGTAGGCCAAATATCACAAATTATATCACGTAAGCACGGTAATCGTACAAGTACAAAAAATATTCTTCCCTTAATCTTTAATTATTTTCTTAAACCAGTGAAAGTGACAAGATTAACATCAATCGCCGACTGTTAACATTTCACATCTGTCCTCTAGAAGCATTATATTGATTTCATGGATCCAGATCGTTTTGTATATTCCGTATGATTAGATAATCTAGTATGGAATGGGATAAAATAGTACTAAACTGCACGTATATACATTGCGTTTAATTCTACATCTAGGGGTTTCTGAAACTAAAATCCAAGTGCTGGTGAAATTTGTGTTAGAGAACCTGCGTGGCACACCGAGGTACAATGAATATTAGTTTTCTGTGTACTAAAACTGGACACAATCTATCTTTGACAACGCGGAACGATCCTGATCTTCCGAGGAGATCTTCCATATGTTAACGTCTTGGAGATTCTATAAGGAGACATCTATACTAAAGGTGCGCTGTCAAATGCTGATGGCAAACTTGGCTATCACGTAAACAGTCTGATCCGTCATCATAGCAGGCGTCAGAGAGACATTCAATGTTCAGTCGATAAATTAGCAAATATTGGGTCCCATGGGAAGTGCGTGTTAAAAGTGGGCAACATTGATATTACTGTTACTGTATTAGTCCGTGGGCTGAGTAGGCCCACCTTGCACCCACCCCCCAACCACTCTCGGAAACTATGATTTTTTAGTACTTTGGAATGTGCCGAAGAAGAAAATATATGTTAACACGCGAGATATTGGGATGAACTGGCAGATCAGAGAAGATAAAAATTGCACCTAACGCCTTTATTTTGCGTTTACGGTAAGGGGGTGGGTTGCTAAAATGTTCCTAACTTTTTTATTTGTTGTCCAATTGATTGAAATGAGGTATCTTTTTGTTCAGCATAAACGGAGGAATCAGTCCAAAACAGCAAACGTTCTAATATTTCAACATTATGACGTCAGTAGGGGGCCATCTCCAAATTTCACGAAAAAAATGTCAAAATTGACTAACTACAAGCAATACTGATAACTAGTCATATTTCTGCAACATTATCTATGTAACCTGGTTTAATATGTTGTTTTCATTTGTAGTTTGTCCTTCAATACATTGAAATATTTCCAATGTTGTAAACTAGCACTAACATGGATAAATAACTTAGCACTATGTTACTTATGCAATGAATAGTAGGGGTGAGGTTGCTAAAATGTTCTTAACTTTTTTATTTGTTGTCCAATCGATTGCAATGAGGTATCTTTTTATTCAGCATAAACGGAGGAATTAGTCCAAAACAGCAAACGTTCTAATATTTCAATATTGTGACGTCAGTAGGGGCCATCTTCAAATTTCACGAGAAAACAAATGTCAAAATTGGCTAACTACAAGCAATACTGATAACTAGTCATATTTCTGCAACATTATCTATGTAACCTTTTTTATTTGTTATCCAATTGATTGAAATGAGGTATCTTTCTATTCAACATGAGCCGGAGAATCAGGCCAATATAGTAAACTTCTAATATTTACTTATTGTGACGTCACTACGGGGTCATCTACAATTTTCATATCAAATCGTATTTTTATCAAAATTGTTACCTAAAATGGTTCAAATGATTCTTTTTTGGTTAGCCGAACACATGCAGGATACAAATATATTCGCTAGTAAGCGCTGAAGTAACATTCAACATAAATATGCAAAGTAGAATATCAAGATTTATTTATTTGAAAAATTCGTTCGTTTTCTTTATGGGGGTGAAGTTATCTAAATGGTTATAACTTTTTTATTCCTTGTCCAATTGATTGAAATGAGGTATTATATATGCGACATAAACTGCGATACCGGATATTAACAATGGTGCGCAGGGGTCAAAGGACACTTCCGGTCACGTAACCGGAACCGGAAGTTGTCGCAAGACAGGTGGCGACCCTTGTCGGAAGTAGGTCAATAAGAACCAATTTAGCCTGCCAATGATTCCTGAACAAAAAGATACCTCATTTCAATCAATTGGTCAACAAATAAAAAAGTTAGGAACATTTTAGCAACCCCACCCCCTTTCCGTAAACGCAAAATAAAGATGTTAGGTGCAATTTTTAACTTCTCTGATCTGCCAGTTCATCCCAATATCTCGCGTGTTAACATATATTTTCTTCTTCGGCACATTCCAAAGTACTAAAAAATCATAGTTTCGGAGAGTGGTGGTTGGGGGGGGGGATGCAAGGTGGGCCTACTCAGCCCATGGACTGAAAAATCCATGTTGCCATTTTTTCTTTCTACTCTTAATGGAGAAATCCAAGATGGCCGCCAACATGGCTGCCGCGAATACAAATGTCCCTGGTTTTGGGGGTATAGATCTCTCTAAGGTCGATTACAACAAGTAAACAGATGTTTTTTTTATCTCCAAAGTCGATAGCTGATAATAATTTTGTGTGCCACAATCATATTGAAGGTACAAATACACCCTTGTTTAGTATTTTATGCTAAAATCCAATCTGGCCTTGATTGTGGCTAAAATATCCTCTCTACCATCCTTTTCGCCGCATCTTCATATAGAGGACACAATAAGAACGACAACTTTCTGATGTCATAAATGTATATATCCAGGTCAGTTCTAACCAACTCGCATTTTTCTAGGTACAAAGTATCATGGGTAATTCCAAAATGGCGGCCATGTGTGGTCATCAAATTCGTGTGGTTTTTTTTATTAATATTGTTGTTTTTTTGGTCAGGCATTATATATATCTCAAGAGTACAATTATGTCGAAACCGCTCTGTTTCACATCATTGTCTATAATCTGGTGTCCTTTTGCCATGTTTGGGTCTGTTTGCATAATACTTGGAGCAAAAAAAATTGCCAAATTCAATATGGCGGTCATGCGAGTTTCACTAGAGACTGGCACTTTTTGTATTGTACGTCATATTCCAGGCATTTGGAACTAACATGCACTAATTTTTCCAAAACGAGCATAATCCATAATTTTGGGTCAATTCCAGTCTACTTGCAAAATCCACATTGCAAAAAATAATGGTTCGATGCAAAATGGCGGCCATGTGGCGTCATTTGAGACTCGTGGTTTTATTACGTTGTTCTTCAAGACATAATTTCAGCCCGCAATACACATTTGTTATACTGATACTTCACATCATAGTTGGTCATTCTGGGTCTATTTTAAATCTCTTCTTGTCCTCACCAAAAAAATAATGGTTAATTTAAAAATGGTGGCCATGTGAAGTCATCTGGGAATTGTATTTTTTTCTCTTGTTCGTATTGTAAGGCAACATTTTCAGTTCAAAATACCAATCTTACACCAAGCTGCTTTACGTCATAGCTTATAAATTTGAGTCCATTTTGGAACTATTTCTATAATCTTCAGGGCATGGAATAACTGTGAATTCAAAATGGCGGCCAAATGGGGTCATCCGAGACGGACGTTTTCTCTTGCTGTTAGTCTCATTCAGTGCCTAGTGGATTATTTTTAGGTCTTGTTATAAATTCAGACAAAGGCGAGCTATTTCTCACCGTAGCGTATTATTTTGGGCATATATTGAGTCTATTTGCATGATCCTCAGCATGAAAACGATGGTGAAATACAGAATGGCGGTCATGGGGCATCATCTGAAACTAGAGGTTTTTTATGTTTTTAACCCCATCCTCCGGTGGAGGAGGGGTTATTGGAATCGTCCTTGGCCATGGGGGCGGCCATTGAGCTGTAGAAAACTTTGTACATCAAGAGCGGAAAAACTAGGAAGACTTAGGCACTGAAACTTGCATAGTTGGTCACATTTGTAATGTTGTGAGTGTATAATTTTTGGGCGATGGCAGATGAGAATTAATACGTTTTTTTGCGAAGAAATGCTCGAAATTGGTAGGGTAATTTTTACACGGAAGGTGGATGTTGCTGTTCTTGTACGTTAAGAGATTGACGAAGTTACCCGGATGTTCCTGTTGCATAGATATACCCCGGGTATTTGTGAAGTTATCAGTCTCTGCACAGAGGTGACGATGGTAATCAAAGTGTTAGCTATACACGGATCTCTTGAGCAGGAGAGTGCCTGGTTTTGCGACAAAGTGTGATGTTCTTCCAGCATGGCGATGGCAGCATGGCAGGTCGCATGGCGATGAGGAATAAACGGGCTCGAATAAACAGGCGAATAAAGCACACTTCCAGATCAGGGAATGGAAAACTTACCGACGTTTACGCTTTAGTTGACCTGATAACTATTACTAGGGCAATTTTAAACATATTCTCCGTCAACTTCGGGAGAAAGATCACACGGAGTTGTTGGCTTGAAATGGCACAAGCCGAAGTGCGTCGGCGGACACGGGCAAGTGAACTGATATTTTTCCTTGAACGAAGTCGGCAACTGACAGTCAAAATCTATATCATTTCTCTGCTAGAAAATCTCAGTTTGCCGATTTTGTTTTATTATGAATACATAATGCGTTGAAATAAAACCCGAAGATTCAAGCAAACTTATTTATCAAATTGTGAAGTCAAATTTTTCGCTCTTCGACAAATCGCGTGTTCAAAGGTCTCTTCTCGTTTCTTGTCTCAACCAGCTCAAATCACTGTGCTAAAAAAAATAAAAAATAAATCAATAAATAAAATAAGTTATTTTTTAAAGATTTTTTTCCATTGATAATCAATGTTGATTCCTCAATCAATAAGTCTGATATTTGATTCAAAAACCTACCTATTTTGCCAGAATTCGTGGAATTTGAATATTTTCGCTAATTTGGGCACGTTTCCCTGCCTAAAGAAATTTTACTGTGCCGAATACAGGGATAATCATGACTAAACTTGAGCAACATTGCACATGTGACAGGGGCACTGAACATCACAATGAAATTTATTTCCCAAACAAAACAAATGTTTGGCCCTACCTACTCAAATTTTTCCTAGCCTGTTTCCGGAAACAGATATATTTTGATTTTTGTTACAGTTATCACTTGGTGATCAAGAAATTTATCGAAAATATTCAGAGAAATGCTGGTTAAATGCCATGCGGTTGCGCAGGAAATGTAGCTTGATTATCAATTTTTCTGTACTGTCTTGACAATCGCTCTGACACCCCCTATGTTCCTTGAAGCTTCATTCCGTCCTTGATCCATTCGCAACATTTTTGCAAGCAAATTACTGGAGTCATGAATATTTCAAATTCGCGCTTTTCCCCCCATAAACAAATTATACCTCAGAAAATGACCAGCCCCCCTTGCCAGCTTAAAAAATGTCGTCAAAATACGAACAGCTACGGTAATCAGTTCAGTTTAAATTGCATTTTCCTTCAATATTCCTTAGCTTTCTGTGGTGTGCAAGTCGAAAGAATAAATGCGAGATGAGTACATACTTATCGACCCTATACCAAAGTGGAATAATCAAAACATGTTGGTTTCTGATAATATTTTCAATTTCCTGACCATGCGTTTCTGCGAACAATGCCCCTCCATGATTTTCTCCCGTCCGAAAAGACATTGAGAAACAGAAAATATTTTTTTTATATAATGCTTCACATCCGATTTTACAAGTTGTCACCGATCTGTATTCTACCGTGTTCTATTTGACGGGAAATTATGCAAATCTATTATCCTAAGCGCCGTGTCATTCCTCTCCAAATTCGCGGGTTATGATCACTTAATGGGACAGCTCTTAATATTAGAGCTGTTACTTTTGCGATGACAAACTTAAGACCACTTCGACCAAGATGGCAGGAACGACCAGGAGAGTGACTCAAACAAACTCTGGGTAGATGGGTATCAACTATTGATACAGTACCTATAAATCAAGCAATCAGCATTGTTGCTGACACTTCAAGGGTGACTGACATACAAACCAGACCATTTAATCTCCCACTCCGAGAGCATGTCCAATGATGACAGGGTATTATTTCGGCATATAAGTATGAGGAACAAAGCCCAGATCTATTACATACCAATTACAAAATAGGATGGGGTTTTCGAAGTCCACGAGTTCTAGTTTAATCTAATTTAACAGCCGAAGGCTTTTCAGATCTGGGTACAAATTTGTCGCGCGGAGCTATATCACATGATAGAGTGTCGAGTTTGGCATGTTCTTATTCAATTTGCATAATCGTCAGCACAAAAAAAAGTATGGACAATTCAAAATGGCGGTCATGTGGTTTGGCTGAAACTCGCATGTCTTTTTCAGTTTGTTAGTCCAATCCAAGGGATTATTTTAGTTCCAAGTACAATTTTTTCACAACCAAGCAATTACAACACATATAAGTGAAGTGGGAAGAGGTGCCGACATACTGACAGAGTCACATGGCTTCACAGTATAGTCTTCTGGTTAACCTATTCTAAAGCACATACCAAGAATCTATCGATTCGTGATATGTGTTGTATCTCAGGTACGCTTTTATCGTACCTGTTCATGTGGCAACTTAGATGAGATGACCACACGGCCCCTAGCACCGGCATAAGCGGTATTAGATACAAATCTAGAGAGCTATGATGGAAATGCTCTGACAACTCGTATATTGGTAATTGGTGAGCTGTGTCGCTGTAACAACTCGTACACTGGGGATTGGTGAGCTGTATTGTCGTCAGATGAAAATGACGGCATTAAACACAGAAAAAACCAGTATGTAAGGCCCGATGTCGACCAAGCATCAACTTCCCACAAATGCCAACGTATATCAAAGACCAAAAGGTCTGTACATGGGCGGGCCTCGAGGACGAAACGTCCACCAGCAGAATCTCGTCATATACAGGTAAAAATTACAACACATATAAGGGAAGTGGGAAGAGGTACCGACATACTGACAGTCACATGGCTTCACAGTATAGTCTTCTGGTTAACCTATTCTAATTACAACACATATAAGGGAAGTGGGAAGATGTGCCGACATACTGACAGAGCCATATGACTTCACAGTATAGTCTTCCGGTTAACCTATCCTAAAGCACATACCAAGAATCTAACGATTTTCGGTCTTGTACAATTTTTTATTGTACCTGTTCATGTGGCAACTTGGATGATATGACCACACGGCCCCTAGCACCGGCATAAGCGGTATTAGATACAAATCTAGAGAACCCTGATGGAAATGCTCTGACAACTCGTATATTGACAAATCTATCGATTCGTGATATGTGCTGTATCTCAGGTGCGCTTTTATTGTACCTGTTCATGTGGAAACTTCACATCATAAATTTTATCCTGAACCCATGTTGAGTCAATTTCCATGTTATTCAGAGCAAAAAATTGTGATCGAATTCAAAATGGCGGCCATGGAGGGGGCCTTGAGGGATCGTTTAAACTCACGCTTTTTATATTTTAAGTCTTATTTAAGAGCTTATTTTAGTTCGGAGTATAAATTTATATAACAAAAAGCTATCTCACACCATAGTATGTCATGTTTGGCATGTTCTGAATCCATTGGCTTAATTGTCAGCACAAAAAAAATCATGGACAAATTCAAAATGGTGGCTATTTGGGTTCATCTGCAATTCGCATATGTTCATGTTATTTGTTTAATCCAAGCGATCATGTTTAGCTCCCAGTACACATTTGTCACAACAGAGCTTGTTCACATCATAGTTTATTATGTTGGGCTTATGTTGAGTCTATTTTCATGGAATTCAAAGCAACAAATAATGGTTAAATTCA
This sequence comes from Hanleya hanleyi, assembly GCA_036873755.1. Taxonomy (NCBI): domain Eukaryota; kingdom Metazoa; phylum Mollusca; class Polyplacophora; order Lepidopleurida; family Hanleyidae; genus Hanleya; species Hanleya hanleyi. Next base: position 65,645 of record JAVTVY010018089.1, read on the forward strand.
AAATGATGGCCTTGTGGGACGTCTGAAATTAGTTTAACAGTTTATTTTTCGCTCTTAGTATAAATGTTTCACATCCAAGCTATTTCACGCCATAGCTTATTAATTTGGACCCATGCCAAGTCTATTTGCATGGTATTAAGCGCAACAATTTCAAAATAACAGTCGTGATGGATCATATAAGACCAGCGTGTTCATGTTTTAAGTATAACTGAAGAGATTTCTGTTAGCTCCAGGTACACATTTGCTAAGATATAACTTTTTCAATCTGATAACTAAAGTCCTTTTTGATATCTTGCTTCGGGTTTTAAAATAAGTTAAGGAAAAAGAGAAAAACAATCGGACGAAAATCATTAAAAAAAGTTAATTTGATTTTTCCTAAGAATTTTATGGAAATCAATTTTGACTTTATCCGTGATGGTGTGCTCCCGGAATTATTCAATTAGGATGCAAGATCAAGCCCATATGTCGTAAGCTTTAGTTTCCAATTGGGTTCTAGTCTGGAAATACTTCAAGAAGTCGTCTCGATGCTCACACCCCTATTCCTTCTCCACTTGTTATAATATAATTGATACAAATTGAAATCAGTCATGCCATAATTAAACATATCAAACTTATCGGATTATGCAAAACCCTTCGCCCTGTATCTGCAGGAGTTCCAAACTAGAATTGCTATATCGGTACATGCCTCTATTGAACATATGCTGGAAATTGCATGTAATCTGTCATTTTATTGAATATGCGACCAAATTATACGCTATCTTGGATTGAACATGACCTTTTTATGTGCAATTTTGAGTTTTCATCTGAAACATTTTATCCTATCTCATATAGAAATGTGTACAAGAAGCTTTTATCGGGTAGCAAAATATAAGTTTAGGTGCTTTCGCCGTCATTGCAACACCTTAAGGACGTTCAAATTCGTGGCAGCCATCTTGGCGGCCATCTTGGAATTTTCCAAATAGGAATTGAGAGAAAAAATGGCAATATGGATTTTTTCATTGTTCTACCCTATAGGAGCAATAATATGATTGTTGCCTACTTTTAACAAGCAATTCCCACGGGACTACACAGGCCCCGGACTAAATGACCAAGCCTGATTTCTAAGATGGTAGAACTGCTGTACATGTTTGTGCGTCCTTGTGAGCGAGTGTAAGCCTGTGTATGTACGAGAGAGAGGAACACAACATATTCGAAGGGAGTCATCCTTCCGAATAGCGAGAAAGGTTGTCGAAACCGTTGCCACTTTTTTTCGGGTATTTCGCGACACTTTCTTGGTCAGGTCGACTATGTGTCTCGCTGTGTTTGTCTGAGTTGGGGTCTGAGGGGAGGGCATTGTTCCATTGTACCATCGACTTGTATAAGGTATAATGGCATTTCCCAGTTTGAGGAAAGTCCTGGGATACCGTGTCACCACTTTTCAATCATTATCATGCTTTGAAAGGGGCATTTCGCCACACTCTATCATTGGGTCACGCTGTACAAGAAAATGAAAATCAATCAAGATGGCTGCTTTGATGACGTCACCTTGACGTCATTTTCAAGAAAGACATTTTGTGACAGATTTTTCGGTCAGATTTTCGGAATTTTGTATTTACTTGTTTCCTTCACAAAGCTACACGATAAATTAGTAAATAATGATCTGATGTAAAATAAAATAGTTTATGCCCACTTTTTCTCGTAGAAAAGTATGAATTTTGAAGAAAACTGAAAACATCACGTTTCTGGTACCCCACATGGACGCTATTTTTAATTTTCCCATGATCTCTCCTCGGGGAAAGTCAAGAAGTGTCAGCTCTCATTTTGTTTTCATTCCAGAGATAGTGGAAAAGGTTTTATAGGGGCGTCACAAGGCCACCCCCTCTCCCCAAGGCCTGGTAGATTTAACGAATTTCAATGGAAATAAAATCTCGCGCTCAGCAGGCAGAGTACCATACCGGACAAAATTGAACCAAGTGAGTGGAGGTGCATCAGACATCTAGGTAGGCTTATAGGTAAGCATTGTTTTGGACCCGACCATGGCTGTGATAACATTAGTATTCAGATCATAGACGTCGTCTATCCATCTACCAAGGATTCACCCTTTGGATTCGAGAGAAAACTATTCTGGATGCTAGAACTTGGGTCAGTGTTCCGCATTGTTTGAATGATAATGTCAGTGGGTTCGTCAATGTTACAAACCGCCGTTCAAATATATCCAATATTACAGCCATTTGAACCCCATCAACGGAGACATCGCAGCCATGGTTGGAGAAAGTTTAATAGTGCGAAGATTCACGATCTTACCACTTTAAATTACTTAGTGGGTTTAACTAACACATCCAATAGTATACATAGTTTACGTACAGTTCTGTATGCTTTACCTCTGAGAGATTTAAATCTTATAGCCAGAGATATACAACAATCTGCATCTTCAGGAAATATAATACCACCCAAAATCACGAAAGTATATCAAGATATAGCGTATTTTCAGTTGAATCGTCCAGTGAACATAATCGAAACATCCCACGATCGGCTTTTCTTGAAACAAACTACTTAGATAAAGGACTGGACATTATTAATTTACCTCGAATCCTGAATGATCCAGAGATACGCAACGCTGTATCAAACTATTTTGGATTTTGCATTTCATATAAGTATACTAAATCTATAGCCACCAAAATATTCAATTACTCTAATGCTGTCAAGGAGTTTGACTGGGACTTACACACCTCGGGAGGATATAGTTGTGATTGTGAATCGTCAAACTTTATCTATACATCATGCAAACATAATGTGACTGGTGACCTTGATGTAGTGAATGATAAGGATCTAAGCTTACTCCTGATGAAGGGACCCTAAATATAGAGAACCGAGAAGAATAAATATGAGGGCCGACCAGAAGATAGTCCGGTCTGCAATGGACCAGTACCTTATTGATTCGTATAAGCGAGAAAAAGTTGAACCTACAGTACTCGCTGATTGACTGGACCTCACCAAGAGCAAGGTCGTTGAAACAATCCACCATATTGACAGAAGTACCCTTCCCCAAGCAAAACAAGTACCGAGAAACCTCAATTCGCACGAAGTTCTAGCAGATCTTCAGAGTAAATTCGTCATAGTTCCAGCAGACAAGGCTCCAAATAATATAATATCCATATGTAAATATTACTATTACCAGGTGTTGGTTAAAGAATTGAGTGTAAACATATCATCATCAAATACGTCTACTTACTCCCAAACTGCAATTACTCTGGAGGATTTATTTAACAATCACAAAACGTCTCTCAGGGAAAGATGTATTTGTCTTACAACCAATCATAACGACATAGGGAAAGTATACCGGACTCCCAAAATCCATAAATCACCAAACAAAGCTAGGTTCATATCTGGTTCTAGAAGCTGCACCACCAAGCTTCTTTCAACGCTGTTGACGAGGGCCCTTCACGAGGTAAAAACATTTTGGGAAAGGTATTGCGCCACTATTTCTAAAAACTCTGGTGCTGAATGTATGTGAATATCGAAAAACTCAAAATGTCTAACGAAAGACCGTGATGCTAAAGATCACATGCCGTACAGATATGTATCTAGGTGGGATTTCTCGACTCTCTATACCACAATCCCTCATCAGGACCTTACTGACAGATAGAGTTGCTTGAATTTCTCATTAAAAATATCTATGTGACATTTCGGAACACAATATACCAACAGCGTATATGTGTTCCAATGGGTACTAATTGTGTACCCCTGTTGGCTGACCTATATCTGTTCTCTTATGAATATGACTATATGCAGGCGCTTTCAAAAATCGATCTACTCAAAGCCCGTTCCTTCTCATTCACCAAACGTTATATAGACGATCTTCTCGCTGTGGATAATCGCTATATAAATGACGCAGTGAAAGATATATATCAACCTTCACTGGATTTGGAGGAAACTACAGATAGCACTACAGGCACATCATATTTAGACCTGTGTTTCTATCAAAATGAAGCGGGCCTTCTCTCTCGTCGACTCTATGAGAAAAGAGATGATTACCGTACAATTTCGACATCGTAAACTACCCCTTTTTGGAAAGTAATATTCCAGTGGGACCTACATATGGCGTATGCATATCTCGCCTAGTAGCATTTGCTAGATCCTGTGTTAAATGTAACGATTTTAATCAACATCACAAAACATTGTTGCAAAAGCTTATATAACAGGACTATACCACAAAGCGCCTCCACTCAAAGTTTCTCAAATTTGGCGATACATATCGCATGCTCATAGCAAAATACGAGTGTAGCGTGTAAATTCTATGGCGTTAAGTTTCGCTACTTGTGTCTAATTCCGCTTAACCCGAGGCTAGGGGCAGTATGAACCCATGTGCTTCAAGATCCTCATGGTGCTCATATGAAAGGTCACAATCAAACCATGGCTGAGATAAATCATTCTCTAGATGACGACTTTACAACGAATATTACGGATCAAGAATACTGATCAGCGATACGGTTTTGATATTTTTGGAACATCATCATGTCTTGCCGGCATCATTGAAAACTGTTGACCGCTTCTGTCTTGCAGGAAACTAGCCAATGTGTTTAATTGATAATACTGTTATATGGAATATGGAATAGGTATTTGGATTATGGACGCGAATATTCGTTAATGGACGACGGCTGAATTATGAATGATGAACCAGACACTTGTAATCTAGCTTTCTTGTTAATACAAAAACAACTCCGAGTGTGCCGCGAAATACGAAAAACAAGTTTCTGGGATTCGTCTGGGGAAAACATTTGCTCGAGGCACCGGTGGTGTGCTTTTGACTGTTTTTGGTGATCAGCGTCATGGTGGACACTCATCGAATCTGGGTTTTTCTCATTATCACTTTACTAAAGTTTCAACCAGTACTCATGGGCCGGAGAATTTTATATTAGAGAAATAGCAAGTTGATGTGTCATAAACATGTATGTTTATAAGTACTTCAAGTTATATACGAGTTGCGTGCTGAGACAACGTCCAACTGTCAACTCTGTCCTGGAGATATAGAATAACACATCCTTAATAAGTTTGAAGATATGCAAGGGAAATTTATACGAAGGGTCAATTGCAGATGGCAACCTTACAGGTACAAACCAAATTATGTATATCAGAAAAGGACACATAGAGCAACGACTCCAAGTGTGGTTTTTGGATGAGGCGCACATGGCATAGTCGCCAAAATTAATGCAACTATACCCCGACCGCGTGCGGTTGTATTTCATTCAGATCGTTTACCTCTCAGGATTCGGGGATAGTAGTTCAGTTAGAAGATCCTATCGTATATCGCCCCAAAAATGGGGTTGATCGTAAATCGAAGGATGGCAATATGTTTGGATATATTGATCAGTTGGGACGGCAAAAATCACTATGAATGAACAACAACAACGGCAGCGTTGTTGAATAGTCACTGAACAGGACGCCCACAGTTGTAGAACAATTGATGTTAGAATAAACTTTCTGTGTTTAATAAAAAGAAATATGTGTATACGAAAAGATTTGTTAAAGGACCAGGTATACATCGTGCGACAATGTAACTGACAATGATCTCTGCCACGCGACTAAGAAAATCCGTAGTTCAAATGTCTGGTCAAACTTCAGCAATATATTTTGTTAAGATCGAATGAAATGTAAATTCCAGTTCTTCATTTTAATATTTTCAGTATAGTGTCGAACGTATGCTCTCTTTAACCGGCAATGTTTAATATCGCACGTCCCCGTAAACGGGCAATATTCTCAATGCAATGACCATGAGAAATCGCGGTTTAAACATTGCATACGTTTCGTTTGAGACATAATGAAAGTCAACTTAGTTGTTACAATTGGTTATGTTCAAAATGCTCAAAACGTTTGCAAGGTTTATCAAATACTAATTCTAAGGAAACGCGTTGATCTGGAAGTTTTCCATCGCACAACTACATAAGCCCACAAAATTATCAATCTTGTGACGACGATAAATGGGAGATTTTGGAATAGTTAAGACGAAAAATGCCCGTTTTCAAATTTACTTAGGGTCGCGAATACTTAGGGAACTTACCGTAAGCAGTCAGATAAGATGAAAAGAAACCTTTATCACTTTATCAGATGTAAAGAAGATACCCCTTCAGCTATGTTCGTGCATGATTTTTCCTGCTTTTCTTTCACCACTGGCCACCACTGTTTGTATTTTCGATAACGCAAGACTAATGAAGGTCAAATAGACTGAACTACGTTTTCCGAGCTTTTCAGCGAATGGTCTTCCTATTGACTGTTTACTGGCATATCTCTCAGACGGCGAGACATATTTCCGACTACTCAAGGAAAACAACTTAGTGCAATATTCCAAAGGGACATCCTAGAGAAGCATAACTGGATTTACTTCTGTGTTCGAAAGAACTGTATTTGTGGTAGTTTTAGTCGTAATTATGCGGTCCAATTTTCCTTCCCTATGGACAGGGGAACGGCGTCTTTCATATTTCTTTGGGAATATAAGAGGAATGTGTCTTATTTTGTGCGCAAATGAGACTGCGTATTCCAGGGAGTTCTTAGCGGACATAGCGGTATCAAATACTAAAGACGACGTTACATGTTTCACCCACAATCTTTCAGATGACCAGCAAAAATACGAAACGATGGCCGTAAAATACTTGAAACTTGCAGACGCATGAAATTAGTAAACTAAAAACTGTTGAATACCTGCCGCGTATTTGAATGTAATTTTAAGTACAAAATATAGTACGTTTGGGCTACGGTGCTACGCTGTGAGGTGTTGAAGAAGAATAATCGATCGGAATTGTCATTCCCATGGTGTTTCTTGTTTCTGTTTAATGGTATTCATAGACAAACATATAAAGCAATATGCACATCAACCGAATGACTCATACGATTTGAATAAACAACATTTAACTGAAAATAAAAATGGGCATACGGACGATATATAGTAACTTTTCTCGCACTAATTTGAACAATGTCAAACTCTCAATCCGATTTCAGCCTTTCCGTCGGTTTACTACATAGACCATGATGAACACACATGGATGAGCTGCAAATTCTAAAAGTTTTGATTCAATGAGTTGGACCTAATTACCACAGCTGCCATAATACAATGAAACGTATGCTTTGTGTATTATATCTTGAGACAAAACAAATGTACAATGTGAACAAGAGCATAATTGGCACAATGGACCACGTCATTAAAACCGAACTGACGAATCTTACGTGTTACATTGACTTGCTGGCGTTATTTAGTGAATACGTTCACTGTTATAAATGTATGGGGTCTCCGACCATGTAAACTGTGGTCGAAGGGTGACCGACCAAGAAAAAGTTGGTCGAAAATTCTTTCGACCAAGAAATATATGGTGGCGACCAAGAAATATATGCTCGCTTCGACCATGTAAACAGTGGTCGAAGGGTATCCGAAATATATGGTCCTGGCCGACCAAGTATTATCTGGTCGAACAAGTCGGATAATAATACTTCATATGAGCGCAGGAGACCAAATTTGTCTTGATCCTTTCGACCATTTTATTCTAACAGTGTACAAATACATGTCCGACCTCGGTTTCAATACTGATATTACATATAACTCCATGCTCTACAAGTTTGTCCAGGCATGTTTGTCCGGTACGGAGCTGATATTTTGGATGTATTGCCGGCATCATTGATAACTGCAGACCTCTTCTTTCTTACGGGAAAATAGCCTATGTATACTATCGTTGTTGTTATTTTATTATTATTTTTTTTAATTTGGTGCTGTTATGTGAAATAGGTCTGCGGATTGCAAACGTGGAGATTAATGGACGACGGGTGAATAATGAATGACGGACCAGACGCGTGTAACTAAAACATTACAATGGGGTGCACGTAATAACTATTTGTTGCTTAAACTGTATACCGTCAAACTCACGTAGCAGCTGGCATAAATGATGTCACCTTCACCTTGATCAGAACTCAGTTTCAACGCCGTGGACTAACTGAGTTTCTCGGTTCAAAAAAATAAAAAAATAAGGCTGGCCATCAGTGATCCTGAGAGGTTACCGTTTCACCTCAATTTGTACATGTACCCGACACATCACTTCCCGCTGATGAATTCACTCTCAAAATTGTGATACTGTGATCCCTTATATGTGTTGTAATTTCAATGATTTCCGACATTCCGATATTCCTTAACTTTGATCACATTCCACACCACAGTATTGAAGTATCATCACAAATAGTTTAACAAAAATTCCCTGGTGGATGAGTGAGTGGGCAACGTTTTATTTTTGGCATATCGACTGTCACTGATGTATTCACTCAAACAAAAAGGGACTTTCCATGATTTCTTGATTTTAAGACAACAGTGACCTTGACCTTTGATCTACTCATCTCAATCTGCGTCGAATCTGAGAGAAATCGGTAATTTTGTTGAAAAATTAGGGAACAAAGTTATAAAAAAATCGGAAGGAAAAAGAGAAGGATTTAGGAAGAGAAAGCGGAGTAGGTGTGCCCATAGGGCTTCACCAGCTATGACTGACGTAGTTCAAAATAAATTTTGCTTCGAGTCCTTCACTGATAATAATGATAAGATAATGGATAGTACGCCGGCTGTTTACAAGTTACATCTTCTCTTAGAACATCCGCATTCTATACCTTCTCATCACAGACATATCACCGATTGATTTACCTTTTTTATATCCGGCGTGGTGAGATTAACGACGGATAAATGATATAAACTTCAGTACCCTGGGGCAGGGGATGTTGGTACAAGTGTTTGTGACGAGCGGATCTAGAACAGTCGGGTAGCTTTCTAGTTAGTGTAAAACAACGAGCTTCATATTGACTCTGAGGACATGACCTGATTTCCTGAGACTACCCTCACGAATAAATTGCATGGGTGCGTCCAACAACTCGTTTCTATCTGGTAAATAGGGTCAAGGACCGACGGCAAAATTCCGCGGCATATTTACCGTTGCATTTAAAATTTTATACTGTATTAAATAATAGCAATGACTGGTACCAGTACATCAGGATTACAATCATACCCCTCAATATATTGGAGTCACAAGAGCGGATAATCTACTTCGTTGATCGAAAATTGTGTGGATTTCCATATTCTCCTTAACCGATGACCAAATACTGAAAATACCATACAATCCTTAGACTGGGGAGAAAAGAGTGGGCATCGCTCCTATAACGCAGTCCCATGTCTGCAGGAGAAAGTTACTAAATTGAGCTTATGACATATGTCAGACCTGGTTCTTGATTTGTCATAGGACATTTTCAACTTAACTTCAACAAAAGGAAGGGAATGATGTATTGCACCATATTGAAATGCTGGTATACAGGGATTATGAATTTCTAGTTCTTGCTATCTCAGTTTATCCGTAACCACATTTCTAATATCTCCATAGCCAATGTATCGTATGAAAGAACTCAAGTGTCTATATTGCTTCTGATTACAAACAGCCTTCGTGTACAGAACTATTGCCCCTATAGTAGCCTGTGAGTAAGGATGACCTTTGTGCGATTCAGCTTAGTTGTTCACAACGTCAGAAAATATTGTTGCACAAACTTGTAAAACAGGGGTATACCACCAAGCGCCTCCACTCAAAGTTTCTCAAATTTGGCGATACATATCGTATGCTGATAGCAAAATACGAACGTAGCGTGCAAGAACTATGGCGCTACGTTTCGTAACTTGTGTCTAATTCCGCTTAACCCGGGGCTAGGGGCCGTATGAACCCATGTGCTTCAAGATCCTCACGGTGCTCATATGCACAGTCACAATCAAAGCTTGACTGAGATACATCATTCTCTAGATAACGACTTTACAACGAGTATTATGGATTAAGAATACTGATCAGCGATACGGATTTGATATTTTTGGAACATCATGATGTCTTGCCGGCATCATTGAAAACTGTCTTGCAGGAAACTAGCTTATGTTTATGTATACTATGATTGTCTTTTTGAATTTGGTGCTAATACTGTTATATGGAATCTGGAATAGGTCTTTGGATTATAGACGCGGATATTCTTTAATGGACGATGGCTGAATTATAAATGATGGACTAGGCGCTTGAAATTCGATTCGTGACACGCTTAGGCCTACACCAACAAGTATTTATCTATACCTGTCTTGGGAGACATTATATTAAGTCAGCTACTGAAAGCTTCAAGAATACATTCGAGGACTAGTGGCCGCAGTGAAGAAGAGGTGTGAAGAAGGTATGCTCTGTTCATCTCCAGGTTGCGAGAGAGGAAGAGGGATTGGTACGGTACCCATCATGTTGTTTTCAATGTGGTTTGGTTATGAAAAAGTAATCTCTTTTACAATGTGACATAAACAGATTTTCCGTATGGAAGATATATACACCAATTCAGGCCACCATTAATTTTACTGTCTAATATCGAGTTTACAATTTACCTTGAGTTTATAATTTACCTTGAGACTCAAGTAGTAAGATAATAGCGGCACAATTTTATGAATGCTGCCTTGGGCACTTCTGAAGAATAAATCAACAAGGGACAGATTTCCATATCCTATGGGGTGATTCGAACTAGAGTAAAACGGAAATCTTTCGCTTGCCGTTCCATTTCAATCAACATCCAAGGTAAATGTGTAAGGTAGAATAAACTTAAATTAAACTGATAAAAAATAATCGAAGGTCAGATCTTGACTTTTTCCAAGAATACATCTATAATGAGTATGGGAAAAAGGCCCAGGCTCCGCTAACAATGAAAAGTCAAGTGTAGCGTGAGAGAAAAAAATAATAGTAATTGATTTTTCAATACGGTACAGCAAATGATACTCAGTTGTCCTCCGGAGAAACACCAGTGACATTATCATTATGAAAACATTAAAATTTTCAGACTAGGAACGAAGACATGTCAGTTGAATATGGTAACTAAACAGGGTTTGTTTGTATTATCCTCGCCGAATGGAGCGACTCGCCCACTGAGGCATACTTTAAAATATATCCTAGGTAACAACATTCAACGGAAACGTATACATATACTCAGACCACAGTTCATTTCCTATCGTTATCTGTTCGGTACTCTTTCACCAGAACCACGAACGGTGCGTTATATATTTACATACGACAAACATGCTGAAGCTGTATGACAATTGGGTGTGCGGAACGATGTAAGCTGAGAGATATTGAGTGTGCCGAACGACGACTTTTGCTTGATACATCAAGATGTAGATACGAATTTGGAATTGTTTATCGATTGAACTGAAGTCTTGTCTATCATTCTCATTGTTTAAGTCCCATCTGAAACGCATATTTTCTCCATCCTGAATCTGGCTATTATCGATCAAAACCAAAGACTATCTGATGGTGTATTCACAATTATGCATAAAAGGCATTTTGAATATTCCAACGCTCAAATATAGTGATCGCAGTATATACTATGAGACAACCTCTTTTATGTAAAACAGATATATCTGACATATAATTATTCTCTGACTAGTAATTGCCCACTGTACATACATGTTTATGATTATGCTCGTAAGTCAACACTTCATGCCAAATCAGTACTACTGTTATTACAAATACTCTTGGGATACAACAAGCCCCCTGGGGTTTTATTCCCATCATTCTATCTCTATTCTATTCTATGTACATATTATTTATTTGAATGATGAATAAACAATCAATCAATCAATCAATCATATACTAGTTTGTATGGTGCAGTCATTCAAGATGAAAAGAAAAAAAAACATATCGTAAAAAACAAAAAGTACATATTGGATGTGCGAAACGATATAAGTTGAGAGATATAGTGATTTCCATCTCAGTATCAGAATCGTGCTCCGACGACTTTTGCTGTATTCATCAAGATGTATATGGTGGTGGGTCGAAAACCGCGTTTCTGATAAGAACTTGATGTCATATAAACTCACAGTCCGAGGTGACTGCATTGTACATAACGAACCACAGGGATGACGAGTAAAACTCAGATACTATCGCATTTCTTCATCTCTGTTCGGGAATAATGTTGGCTTTATGCTCTTAGTTAGGTTGCTTAGGTCTGTAGAAAACGCCTCTCCTCGAACCTAGGGTGATGCACATATGTCTTTGTGTTATGAATGTAAATTTTTTATTCCTTGAAGTGTCCATATCCATACACAGGCAAGCCG